>JBBPDE010219214.1:0-13681 GCA_037974605.1 Nannopetersius ansorgii
CACACACACACACACACACACACACACACACACACACACACACACACACACACACACACACACACACACACCCGAATGTGCTAAACTGTCCAGCAATCAGCCAGGGTTGTAATTACTATGGATGCATCTTATAACATCGTACTGCTCTCAGCTGCTGTTTGCCTGAGTCCCACAGGTTGTACAAGTCAGATGTGAAGTCTTTAGCCTATTCAGTACTTATTACAGAGGTAAATATATGGAAATCACTGTCACGGTCACTAACCAAATGTATCAATCCAGGAACCAATCAGGAACAGAGCTCCCCAAACACTTGCCAACATATCAATAAAGCACTTCGGATCTTTTCTAACTCATTCAGATAAAATGTGATTGTAATACTACTTTTCCCATTAGGAACAGGTTAATACAGTTCTATAGCCCCAAATGCAGCAGACTGTTTTGTAGCTGCACCTGTAAGACTGATCTGTAAATGAGAACGGTCCTGACTGGTTATCCTGTACTGCGTCTTTTTCAAAATGCAGTCCAGACTGAAAGATTTTAGCACAAATGCAGCAAGAGGTGTAGACCGAAAAGGTTGATATGAAATGCGTTGGTTTTCATGACCTCATTAAAATACAGCTTTTAACTCTTATTTCACAAAAGCAACTTAGAGACAGTTTTTCACTACATGGGCCCTTTAATACCAGATACTAAAATTACTATATTTGGGTCCTGGCACAAAAAACAAAAAACTCTCAGCTCCCAAGACTTCCCTTGAAAGAAAATTGCCCATGCTACCAAAAGCATCAGCATGGTTCACTGACCTGGTGCTACTTTTAAAATCAGAAAAGATTAAATACACTATTAGCATCCATTTTCCTACAGTGCTCCTATAAAGTTCAAAGCAAAGTGCTGGTAGAGTTACTACTAAGCAAGACAGCAAAGCTGAATAATGGCTCAGTCAATAGAACTAATATTGCAAGTAGACATGCACCAATTAACATTTCAAAATGAATGCTAATTGGCAGCTATTACCCCACATTCATCCAGTAGCATGTTAACCTTTAAGCCTACAGTGACAGCTGTCTAACAGGAATGTTCCAAGGCACTGCTCTGATTTGACAAATTTGAGTTTTCAAATCAGTTTTGATACACTTCGGACACAATGAACAATTAATAAAATGTGCCTACATGCAAAATACGAGGTCTCAACAGTTTTTTGAGTGAAATTTGGAAAGCCCAGGAAACCCCGGCCCTTTTGCAATATCAGGTGATTCCCTCCCTACTGTATGATATATTTGGATGTTGCATATTGTAGTCAAAATGAATTCTGTCAAAATGTTATAGTACAGACTAATATGTAACATGACAAATAACAGATTAACTTAGTTTTATATCTGAATTCCCCTGTAAATATTCCAACTGTCTGTCTGGGGAAAAATGTTGCTGTGTGAATATTCCCTAAAGTTTTTTTGTGATGATCCTATTAATAAACCATGGCTGGGGATCTACAGTTGTGATCAGAAGGTCAAGGGTTCAAATCCACCACTGAGGCACCCATGAGTAAGGTAATATCTCCACACACAGCTAACTATACTATAAAAACTCCCTGAGGGGAGTAACTCGAAGTGTCTAGATCCCCATCATCAGGGGATTGCAAGTTCAATCCATGGTCTTGCTGCAGCCATCCATCAGCAGGAGTTCAAGGAAGCACAACTAGCTTCGCTCTCTCTGGGTGGGTAGAATTGTACTTCCTCCCTACACCCACCACTCACCCATCACACTGTTACTCTCCTACAGCAAGTAAAAAAAAAAAACATAAATAAACACACACCATGGTACCATGCTCATTTAACCATTTAACCTCCAGAACCATGTGGTTGGTGAGAGTTATGAACAATTTCCTCCAGGATAAATAAAGTTTTCTGATTCTGATTCTAAAGGGTCCTTAACTTTGAAAACAGATTTTTTCTGAAATAGAAGAATAACAGTGTCTGTTCAATATAGTTAAAGCATACCCTTCATTACAGTCAACACAGCTTAATACACAGCCGAATGCAATTTATTTCAAAATCTGCATCTCCATGAGTATGACAAGCACTCCATGCCAGTGTCAGTTAGATTTCTACACAAGCACCTCATTCTGCTTTATGAGGTACTGATTAGTCATCACCAGATTCAATTCTGATTTAATGAGGAAAAAGTATAAAAACACTGCTGTAATCAACACTCTCCTCTCACAAGGAGCCCAGTTGGATGATAAAACACAACTAGAAGATATTTATTGCCATAAGACAAAGCTGTTCAGCTCAGCATTTTTGCAAGGGTCTTTAGCTGTAAAAAAAAATACTCTGAATTGCATTATTTATTATTTTTATTAGAATTATTGTGTAAATTATATCAACAATTTGAATTCATAGCTATATTGCTATATATAAGCTCAATAGGAGTTGGAAGGAGGTTGTAGATTATAAGAGGAATAAACATACATACATATACGTACATATATACTAATACACATTCTTATACACACATATTTAAGAATACAACAACATTGTTTGTAAATACAGTAACAATGTTTGTAAATACAATGTAATCGGTAAGTAAGGAAGAGTGATGGTGTGCCATCTTCAGCACCAACTGTCTGTATCTGGCCAGCCTCCTACACAACACTGCCAAGCTCTGTTTCTGCTTAAATAACAACACTGGGCTTCTAAACACAAAAACCTGGAGAAATATTGAGCACGGCTCGAGGGGACATAAACATAAAGCAAGATATTTACTGCAATGATTACCACTCCATAAAAACGTCACCAGCACATGCCTGCACCAGGCCAGGAGAAACCACATGGTCGAGCCATTTACGCAACATTGAACACAAAAAAATAGAAGCATTTGGAGAATGTTTCTCGCTCGATGGTTTCTCCCTGAGGACGTCACCGAATCAGAGCCTTCCTGAACATTACAAGAACCGTTCAGAAACATCTCATGTAGTTTTTTCCCCCCTCCTTTCTTTTTGGGAGGCCCGGCGAGAGTAACGCTAGCACACTGTTGAGTGAATGTTAGGGGAAGGTTTGGTGCTGCTTTTCCATGAGGAGGAGGCTGAGGGGGCGAAAGCGGAGGAACGGGCCAGCAGGCAGCGGCTGCTTTCTGTGTAAAAATGGACAAGGCCACTATCACACCACCTTATAAGGCAGTGTTTCTACTTACTGCTCAGAGAGAGAGAGAGAGAGAGAAAAGAGAGAGAGAGAGAGAGAAGAGAGAGAGAGAGAGAGAGAAGAGAGAAAGAAGAGAGAGAGAGAGAAGAGAGAGAGAGGGAGAGGGAGAGAGAGAGAGAGAGGGAGAGAGAGAGGGAGAGAGAGAGAGAGAGGGAGAGGGGGAGAGAGAGAAACCAACATTACAGGAACAGAGGTGGAAAGAGAGAAGGAAAAAGGAGGAGAAAGGAGGAAGGAGAGGAGAAAGAGAAAAAGCAGGACATGGGTTGGGTGGGAACTGTAAAGATAGATGGAAGTAATTATTAGAACTTTCACGGAGCTTCAGCATCTCTCGCTTTCTCTCCTGGTCTCCAACCCGCTGTTAAACATGGATGCACTAAAAGAGAAGTTAGTTCTGAGGAATTCTCATCACTGAGAGTGCATACGTGTACCTTTTGCGTATATTGCATACTTTTATGCTTGACTTATTAGTTTGTCAGTGCTAAAAAACAATTATTTTCATATGAAGTAGCATTAAATGCTTATCTGGAGCACTGTGCCTAATCTGCCAACACTGAACAGGCTGCTAGTGTTTAGAAAACAGCATCTTTGAAGTCCACATCAACTTAAAAAAATTAAAAATAAGTCTTTGTCAACTTGTATGAGTGAATGAAACAGTGATCATGTTTCAGATTCTGGGCTGAAACAGGAGTTTAAGCTGGTCAGAAATGGTTTCTATTATACTGCACTGCTAAAATCAGTCAGAACTATACTCAAGTACGTTTTACCATTTAAATCATAAACACAGTAAAATGAAACAACTTTCAAAAACAAACACCACAAGACCACATAAGTGCAGGCAGGATAAGACAACATTACGGCACAACATATAATGCGGTCCAAGGGCATAGAATAGGGAAGGGACAGCAGGTACATTTACGTTCATGTCTTTTATCAGACGCTTTTATCCAAAGTGAGCTCCATTCCCCAACTACACTGGACAGTCTCCCTGGATCAACATGGGGTTAAGGGTTGTGTTCAGGGACCCAGTGGTGGAATGCTGAAGGTAGGATTCAAACCCATGACATCTTGGTCCAGAGGCAAATATCCTCATTCTGCTTTATGAGGTACTGATTAGTCGTCACCAGATTCACATCATATTTAATGAGAAAAAGTATAAAAACACTGCTGTAATCAACACACACCTCTCACAATGAGCCCAGTTGGATGAAAAAACACTACTAGAAGTTTGTCAAAAGTAATTATTGCCATAAGGCAAAAACATTTTTGCAGTGGTCTTTAGCTGTAAAAAATACTCTGTTGTAAAAATTAAGCTGTAAAAATACTCCTTGTTCTCCTTGAAAAGAATTTCCTTGTTTAATGATGTCAAAAAACATACATTTGCAGATATTTGGTTAATTAGCTTATGGCATGACCATACCCATGACATCTTGGTCCAGAGGCAAATATCCTACCTACTAGGCCTCCACCCATCCACATCCTTACCCATATCCAATGATTACTGAATTGAAACAAAAAAAAATGAAATGAATAAAACTGTTGAATAAATCAATGTTTTCTGCTGGCATTTGGAACACAAACAGTTAACTGTGCGTTTTTCTTCTGCATGTTCTGCATTCCTAACCTAGTATCGTTATAGGATTGAATGTGTTGTTTCTTGCATGTGATTGGCTGAAGTTGCGTCTGGCTTTAAGAAGTGCCAGAACTCGTTCCAGTAGCTGCGTGGATGTAGGCGAGAAAGAGGAAATCTTTACACAATTCTGTGCTTGAGCATGTGCAACACATGAGATGTATAATATTAACTATGATGTGGATAAAGTTGACATTATATATGTTTAGAATGAAGTACAGCACCCGTCTTAAAATGTGAACTTCAAAATTCCAATTAAAACAAAGAATTTCAGTGATTATGGTACTTCATTATTGGTTACGTGGACAACAGTACCAGCCAGTAGATCCTCCCTTTATGTACTATGTAAATGTACTTCGACATTAGTGCTTGCCATATGGCTAGTGTAAAGATATTGCTTTTGTGTCACCATTAACGACAAAATCAAACCCACACCCTGATGTCGTCGACAAAATCAGGACTGGTAACAGGACTGGTGTGAATGAATATAGTATGAGTACGGACACAGTTTTCCAGAAGGCGGAGTCATTAAGCTTCCAAAAAAAAGTGATCGCGACAAAAATAGCAAAAGATAATTGTGCAAAAAAGCCATAATATTTTATGTGCATAGACACCAGGATTAGGAAAGGGAAACCCTAGAAGATACACGGGTTGTTGTTATTGGCCTAAATATGTTATTAGATAGAGTAGGTCAAAAGCATATACCCACATAAAAACTGTTACATAATTTATCACAATAACATTTACAATTACATCATCATATCGCTCAGCCCTACTTTTTACCCAGAGTCACTTTTACTCATTTTATTCTAAAGAAATTAGATTTAATGTCTTGTAATATTAGTAATTCACTTTGTTGTCTCCACAGAGTCTGTAATGGAGACACCACTCGTTCACTTATTCATCGATCTAACCATCAATCTGTTCATCTACGCCTCCATCCATTCTGCTGATCCTTTAATGGATTACAATTAGAGACAGCCAAAGGCCTGAGTGAGAGTCACGTCCAGTTATTTGGCTCAGAGCTCAGCGCTCATCCATTAAAGCCAAAAGACTCCTCAGGGTTCCAGGTCTGATGCTCCATATATGCCAGGGCATTAAAACAGTAATATAATGATGATGAAAAAAATCAATCATCATGATGTAAATATTAATATAATACATTACATGCTATGCTGCTCTGTTGCTCATTATAATATCATAACTGTTTCAGTACACTAGGTGTCTTCTACTCTCTAGATGTGCAGAAAGTCTAGCTGTTGACTCACAGCACATCAGCTAGCTACTTTCCTCTATGGTCTTTGTAGTGGTGAGCAGTGTTGGAAAAAAACTAAACAAAATATGGTTTAAAAAAAAACTGACAACAGTACCACTATTTTTTTAAAGGATACAATTAAAGGGACCTGAAAAGATTTTCAAAAGCCGGTTTCGATTTCAGGAAGGAATTCCAAATTTAATAGGTTAAGACTGGGGATGCAGCGAAATGATTTTTTCTGGCTAAAACTGAAAACGCTAAAACCGAAAGAAATTATTACACAAATGTTTTGTAATATTGCAATTATGGCTGGGTCTGTGTACTTATAATAATACAGTTCATTCATAGAGTGCTTTTAAAGATACTCAAAAACTTTAACTTACCTCATTAAAGTCAAGCATTGCAATTGCAAAAATTAATTCTTGGTTTAAAGTATAAATCTGTTACAAAACTATGAAAATATTTTAGTATTCAAACAATACACAGTATAAAATAAAATTGGGAATAAAATATTTTACTTGGCCCCACTCATGAATAGCCTAAAAGCAAGATAATATATTTACATTTATATTTACATTTATGGCATTTATCAGACGCTTTTATCCAAAGCGACTTCCATTCCCTACCTACAGGGGACAGTCTCCCTGGAGCAACTTGGGGTTAAGGGTCTTGCTCAGGGACCCAGTGGTGGTATGCCGGAGGTAGGATTTGAACCTGCGACCTCTTAGTCCGGAGGCAAGTATCCTACCCACTGAGCTACCGCAGTATATATCCTCTCTCATAAAACTAGTGAATTCAAGAGCATTTTAATACTCTGAATGAAGTGCATGAACAAAGTGTGCTTAGAACAAGTGCTTTAAAACTGTTGAAAGATAGAACAACATTCTCTGTAGGCCAATAACAAAACAGTGTATTAATTATCTTTTGTGTAATGGCCTTAGCCTTGGCACGATCACTGGAAAACGTTGTCTTTTCATAAACGTTCGTCAAAGACAGAGTGGGTGTGCTCGAAGGGCCCCGTCTGTGCTTCATACTCTTCTGGTGATCGGGATGTTTTGATTATATATGATAAATTAATCCCGAAGCTAACAAAATATTTGTGGATGCATCCCCACTAGAAATGTCGGCATTCCACACTTTACAAACGGCTTTCCGTGTGTCTTTCTTAGATATTGCGCCCACACGGTAGCAAGTTGCGTTTGTTGATTGCGTCATCACCATTTTGGTCAAGTAAAAAAAAAAAAAAAAAACGGTGGCCAAATATTCTGTGTTACTTAAACAGAGCATTTAATGCCACCCATAAAACATTTGAACCATTGAACATTGTAAAAAAATATTTTAATAACTTTAAATCTTAAATAAATGTAAACATAATATAAATTGTAGCAAGTTCTTAGCCAGAAAAAAATAGCAACAGGAAGGATCTATAACAGCAGCACAGAAGATGAAGAAACTGCCCAGTGATTTCTTTTGCCCTCTTCTCTGTGGCTCTGGGTGAAGAGTTTTGGAAAAACACCATTTACTGCAGTTCAGTCAGTCTTTCGCGATATGTATATTATGCATGTTGATATCGCGATGACAGTAAATCTGCGATATATATTGTGCAGCCCAACAGTTACATTACATAGATGTGAACTATGAAATGGTTATGAAAACACTGGCTGAAGCTTAAGACATGTTTTTACGTGAGCTCTGAAACATTAATGGTGGAGAGGTACATGCCAAAATGAAATCAAGCATTTCACATGAAACCCACTCTTATTATTGACCATCAATCTCAAACACTGAATTGTGAACAAATTTTGTAAAATCAGACAGAATTCCACTTTGTTTTCCAACAAGCTTTTTTGCATACACGCATTCAACTAAACACAAACCACTAGGTGACATTTAACACACCCAAGCAATACATTCACTCACATTCTGCATCTGCTGGACTTCAGTTTAAAAACACAGATGCTGTTCCTGAAGTCATTCATCATTAATGACTTCACAAAGTCCTGCACCTTTACAGTGTCCATGAACAGGATAGGGCCAAATTTAATTAGTCTGAGACTTTAATTAATCTAATTTACTAATGCAGCAAACTGCTCTCTGGATTATCTACGCACGCACACATACACACACGCGCACACACACACACACACACCCTCTGACAGACAGACACATTGATTTTATGAGGATTAAAGTAATCCAGTGTGTACAGAAGGCATGTTGTTAAAGCACGGCCTCCAGGGTGAATTCAGTTAAAGATCGGCCTGCACCATTGGTACCAAAATAATTCTGTTAGACTGTTCTTTAATAGCGTATCAAGGTTTGTGCTTGTTTTATCATTATGACCTTCTCAGATGCAGGCCAATCCTGAGATAAAAATGAGCAAAACATATTTTAAGGTCATGAAATGCACTTTTTATATTTTCATAAACTCAAGAAGAGTGAGGCCATCACTTAGAAGCTGAACAGGAGATCTAGCCCTCAGGGGTTTTTCCTGAGTGTTATTCAATAAGTCAATAATTTCATATTTCTTTACAGTGGTGATTACGGGATCCATGGGAACTGCCTTACAAGCAATGAAGAGATTTAGTAATTTAGCAAAAGCTTCTCAAAACTCTGGTAAACCAATGTCTCAGGCATCAGACATTCATTTAATGTAATAACTTGCGGCATTGCAGAGGCAGATGTCTGGTTCCATTCACCAACGCTGTGAACAGTGTAACTTAGCATCACACCAGCTCTGTTTACATTAACCAAGTAAATAAGTAAAAACTCTTTACAGTTTTCCATCTTTTAATTCTCTACTTCAGACCATTTTTTTTTACAGAAATCAGTGTCACACTGTGTCAGAAACCACCTAAGCAAGTGTATTTGTGATTAGGAGTGTGCGATGCCTTGCAGTGACTTGGAGCATGCAGTTACCACAATGCTAACTGTTGTACATAAACTTCCATTATTTGTTAACAACATTAGCCTTGTAGCTTCCGTGTAAAACTAAAGAAGCAAACTTCAGACACCAGTATGCCTTCCAATGCAGTGGTGCGCAGTGCGGCTAGAATCAAATCCTCGCTCTGCCAAAGCCTTAGGAGTTTCAGCACTTGGCGACAGTCCCAGGTTAGAGGAACTGGACGTTAGGACACTCCGTCTTATCCACGGAGTGAAATATTGTTCAGTCTGGATGCCTGGCATAGATCAGCACTTTCGAGGACATGCATTAACCGCCTTCACCCATCACAAGTAAATTCTGGTAGCTGTTAATTTTAGCGGTGCATCAGAACCATTGGTATCATCACGTAAAAACAATTATCAGGGCCTTTTAAGTGGCACCCCATTATCGAGAGAGTGCATGTAATTGTTAATTTATAACAAGCAGTGCACAATTATAGCCAACAACTCGCATGGTGCTAAGTGCGCATCCAAACCACACACTGGTCTCAAACTTGTTCATTTGTCTCTAATAGGCTTACTTATGTGGTTTCTGACACTGTATGACCCTGTTATCTATCAACATGGACTAAAATGCATAAAACAGATAATTATGTCCACACTTCCATCCATGTTGGACTCAAAGCTTCAAAACTACAGAAGCAAACTTTAGACACTAAACATGTCTTGGCAGACTGCCTTTATTGGTATAATGGAGAAACTGGGCAACTTCGATTCCTATTCCCAGTTATGGCAGCAGAAGTCACCACAATATTACCATGTGCAATGTCACTATTATGTAACAAACTTGGTTTAGAGAACAACTCCAAACCACTATCTGTGTTAACTAGTAAACCACTACTGCAGTAATTGTTTTCATCTATAGTATTTATATCCACCTCTTTTACTAAACACAGCATATTTAGGACAGTATTTTCAGAGAATGTTTTAGAGAGTTTTATTGTTCTTGTCTTTGAGCCTATGCAATAGTATAAGCAATTTCCTCCAGGATCAATAAAGTTTTCTGATTCTGATTTGCAATACAGGTTGCAAAGAATGAAGCACAGTGCAGTCCAAAGCCCAGTACAGACAACTGGAAAGTCATAAGCTGCATGTTCTCCAGACAAGACCAGTGGTTCTGAGTTTAAATAAGCTACAGTGAGATAAGATCGCACAATTAGGGGAAAAAAAAACAAAAAAAACAACAATAAACAGTGTCAGCGTCCATCCAGGCTCAGCGTCCCCTAAACCTATTTGGTTGAAAGATGATCTGTGAGAACTTATACAGGTGCTGTGGGAATACAGAGATACCGTTGCTGAAGATAATATGTCTGTTGTGTTTTGTGGATTTCTGCGTCACTGACTGGCAGGAACAAAGATGTGATGTGTGAGAGTGGTAGAACATCCAATAAAGCTAGCAGAATTAGAGAAATAGGCCAAAGAAAGCCTAAATTCAAATGTACACTTTCCCCTGGTTACCCCAGTTGTAGCCTATGTTGCAGGATATGTTTGGTGCCTGGTCATTTCCACAGGTATCCAGGAATCGTGATGTACCTAAACTGTACTGTGATTGCAAAGAACTTGAAACCTGTATTGATTTTCCACTGTATCTCCATTGTTGTGAACAAAAAACAAACAAACAAAAAAGACTCCTTCTGTTTCAACCAATCAGAAAGCAGGGATGCAGTCAGCTGAGCTGCAGCCCGATTTCGGCCCTGCGGTCGAGCAACTCGGGTACGGTCGCTTTATTTGTAATGGAAAAACGTTTGCTTGCACTGTCTCTGATATCGTATGCCACAGCATCATCAATAAAGGTGGATGAAAGTAAGTTCCCTAGCTAAAAACAGTAGCAGCCACCAATTTTGTTCACACATTTGCCCATTTTTAAAGGGAACAGAATGTCCAAAATTTCGTTGGCAAGTCTATTTACGATTCCTTAAATAGATACCAGGAGAAACTTTGGAGAAAAAGATAGGAGAACGAAATCTGCAGTAGCGTGGAGCTGCAGGCGTAGACTTGCCCAGCTTTAGCCTACTCCCATCTGGGCTGGAGCTCCTGACAGTGCTTGGTTTGGGGTTCTGGGGGATTGGAGTTGTAATATTTTGAGGTTTTGGCCTCATGTGTGTAAGAGTGACAGAGGAATTTGAGCAGCGTGGTGGGCCACCCGCTTTGTTCCAAGCACAAAAGCCATGAGTGCTCCTTGCACACAAACACACACACACCTCGAGGGAAGATGTGAGCAGAGTGAGGGAACAGAGATAAGAAGCCATCAACATTCCAGCAGCAGCGTGACCGCCTGTTATCTCAGCCAGTCCAGTTAAGGTTTCCAGACTAACACCACCTCAACACTGAGACAGACCTCAAAGAACGCTGTCAGAACCAGCCCTCAGTGATAAAACAATAACAATAATTATCGAATGTATGAAACAGAAATCTGAGGTCAGTAAAATAAGCAATGCCATCATTTTTCTCAATCAGGTACCATCTGCATCAATTTTGGAATGTAAGATATGATTATAATCAATTATATAACCAAAATAAACTTTTTTCTTTTCAGATACCAGTATAGAAATCTCAACTGATGTCGATCTGATGACTGCCAAGCTTTAAAAGGGCCACATCATGAGAGAAAAAAATGAACACAGTATGTAAACATCAAAGTTTCAGAGCAGATATTGAAACTAAGGAGCAAAAAAGCAGTTTCGCATTCATTGCTTTTGTGATGTCAGAAAGACTGACACTTTCATATATATTTAACCTACAGAAGAGCATCCCAGCCATTCGTGTTTTAAGCAGTGTTTAAGCCAAGACTGCTTTTTACCACAACTGTGTAAATAGTTCATCCAGTCTCAGTTTCTGAAACCAAAGGGAATCAGAAATGTACACCCCTGCAAGGTCATGTTGTCTTTTACTCTGTAGGCAGGGCAGTAGAAGAAGTCTAGTTATTCACTAGTCTAGTAGTTATCATAGAGTAAAAAGGCTTTATATTTGAGAACTTCTTCGACTGTAGCCAGAAATAGATGAAACTATAAAACGGTACCACATAGCTGCCAATATATACATTTATATAACGCACAAATTGCCTACATTTATCTGGCTTAATATTACTACAATCAAATGCAGAATGTTTCGCTAAGTAACCCAATACTGCCTAAACATTTTGTGCTTCAGAATACAACAAACTGCTTAGGGTAATGAATATCAGCTTAAAAGAAAAAAATGCCAGCTCTAATCATCCAATGTCTGATGCCAACATTTTTTAAACAATGATCTACTGATACAGATTTGATTACAAGTACATTCCAGTACTCAGAATTTAGAATTAGGATATAATTAGAATTACAATTTGTAATTGATGATCTTTTACTATATTTATCTTCATGCTTATAGCAGGTCAGGAAAGTGGTTTGCTGTGGTTTCCTCAATGCTGTCTGAGGGAACTCCCCATCTCTACGTTATCTGTCTTTTGATAAATGTCAGTCAGGGTGATTACTTATTTACTCCCTTATGGGCTTGACCTTTGCCCCAAAGCAGGCCAGCCTTGCGGTCACCTACTATTCCAGGTCTCCTGTAAAACATGTTTAAATGCAATAACAGTCAACCACCAGTGATATTGTATGTGACACTGTATGATGTTTTTTAGACACATTTTAAACAATGTGTACTGTTCCTTTTGTCCATGTTTAGAGATAAAAGCATGGGAAAACCACATTGGCAAGTATCTTAAGAGATCAATGAACAACTTCGTTCTGAGGAAAGTGTGATTTATCCAAGCAGTTAGCACAATTCTAATTGGTGTATATAACCTAAAACTACCCACTAAAAGCAAATTGGTGTAATTCAAAGCCATTTCTAATAAATAATGCTTATTTATTCTCTGACTGTGATTTACAGCATTGTGACAGAACACACACTTCTGCCCGAAGCTCACATTGATTTTTTTCTTGTCTGGATCCAAGTCATGCCTTGTTCTGCCACCACTTTAAAACAGGGACTTCCCACTCCAAGAAAAGAGACTTAAAGCTGCAATAAAAAGGCCAGTGACACTGTATGAGCATGCAGGTTGGTACGGAGGTGAATGTCCACTGTAAGGAACAGTGAGTTTAGAAGTGGATGAAATACTGGATCAAATGCTCCCTATACAGTTTTGAAGCAGGAAGATACCCTATTACACATAATAAAGGTTAATAAGGACTGCAGAACTTACTTTTAAATTAGCCTTACATTTTGAATTTTATTGTTCTGTTAGCTAACGTAAGCTAACCTTCACAGTATGGTAGCCAATAATCCATTAAAACCATTTGATGCCTTCTGTTTTAATGGTTTCAGACATTTGTATTAAACAACTAAGAATGTAACAGACAACCTCATTTCAAGTTGTCCAACACCAAGTGGCCCCACGTGCAAAAAGTATTTTCCCCTTTAGCTACTCGGGCAACCAATTAACCAAATGTAGCTGATAACTGCATTAGACTACATTTACATGTACGTTATTTTGCAGACACTTTTATCCAGAGCGACTTCTATTCCTTAACTACAGGGGACTACCCTGGAGCAACTCGGGGTTAAGGGTCTTGCTCAGGAATCCAGTGGTGGTATGCTGAAAGTAGGATTCGAACCCATGACCTCTTGGTCCAGAGGTTCTACCCACTAGGCCAGTGGTCCCCAACCTTTATTTCGTCA
>JBBPDE010219249.1:0-13678 GCA_037974605.1 Nannopetersius ansorgii
AGGGACATTCAAATGGTTTCCACACAGTTTTTTGGCTCTATTAAGAATTTCAAAAACAAATTACATGTGGCTTGCGAGAACTAATCACCTGACACTCTCAGACACACCTAATTACTACTCAGCCATCAATTGACTGCCTACTTTCATTACATAAGTCACAAAGCTATGGCATTTACAGTCAAATCATGCACTGTATGCCCAGTGTGGACAAATGTAGCCCACATGTATGACTAATGTATTATCTACTCTGTACAGGTGCAATGTTTACTAAATGAATCAGTTTGATCTTAACACAGAGATAAATATTGGTGTACTTGACATTGTGCTAAGCACAATTGTCCCATTGTGAAAAGTTCCTCTGTTGCTCAACTTTGGGTGTAGTTCCACTGTTCCATCGGTCATATTATTTACATCATTTGACATTGCTTTCTGTAATTAAACTGCACTCTATGTTAATAAATCTAGTGACCTAACATTGGTAGAACAGCACCAATATATTGCACTGCATTAGTCAGTTATACTCATCTCAAAACCTGAAAACCCCCGAATGCAGCACATAACTTGGTCCTTTAGCTTTAGAGAATATGTGGTTATTAAGACTCTGTCTTACCTTTAGCTGTTAATTATACTTTCCAAATGCTTGAGCTTTTGCCTGGGGTGGGCATGGCTCTGTCCCCAGTGTTCACACTGCCCTTGCATGTGGGAGTGGGGGGCCTCTCTCCTGCCCTGTTATAAATAGATGTGTCTGGTCACATGAAGGCCTGCGTGTGTTCTGCCGTTCCAAGAGAGGCATTCTGTTACGCACCCCTAAATAGAACTTGTCAGGAGATAGAGGAAGGATCCATTCATTGATCACAAGTTTCATTATACTAGGATCCCAATGATCTCAAGGAAAATATCAGGGAATTAATTTTCTGGGTGGCAAATTTCTGGAAAATCAATCCAGTGAAATCCTGTGTGCTCCACTGTGTTCTTTCGATCTTTCTCCTGTGTCCCCCCTTTTCGGTCTTTTCCCAATGTGTGTGATGGTACAAGAGAAGTTTGTATTAGCTTAAGATAATCATTATCAATCTTTATTCTCAGTTCAGCCCAAATGATCCCAAACTGATTGATACAAACAGATGTGTAGATGTGGCGAAATTGGGAATGTTCCACTGCATGTATTTATAGAATTGGGGATAAGGCAGGTAAGAATGGGTGATACAATAAGATGTTAAGATGTCTATAGCACACAGAACACCTTATTGATCAGTCCCCCCTAATTTAACATACAGTTTTGCACTATTTGGCCACCTGGGGGTTAGTCTAATACCGGCTGCAGTCATTGTCTTACATTTCAAAACCGGGTGCCAGTACTGAACGTAGCATAGTGCTATTACAATTTGTGTTCACAGCCTCAAGGATTGGATTCTGTTAAGTCAATGCCAAAAGTCAATGCTTGGGACTATTATTTTGATCTCAGCCTAAACAAAGTGTATTCATACAGTATCTGGGAAATACAGACCATATCATTCCAAAATAAATGTCATTTCACTGGTTAGTACAGAGGTTTGAGGGGAATATATGGTCTTTTTCTTGGTGAAGTTGATTTAATGACAAATCATGTCTTCCTGATATTGGCGATTAATTATTAAGCATTTTATCTACTGGAAAGTCCTCATTTCTCTGTGGGAAAGTGTACAGTCATGCTTAACTGTGTTTCAGACATCCCCAAAACCACCTGAGTGGTCATCTTTGTTCCAGGAAGTCTATTGTACATTGTACATATCATGGATTGATGGCGCTCCAAAGTTCATTTCCTGTTAGCAACCACAGTGACTGCCGTCTTTAGTGCAGGTAAATGTAAATGGCTAGATGTCCAAAAGTATCCAGACACTGTATCCAATTAGTGAACTATTTTATGTTGCACTCATTGTTAAAACAGGTGTTAAGTTGGGCCCACACAACATAGAAAAAATGCCCAGGAGTAGCCACTTGAACCTGAGGTGGAGCATGCCCAATGTCAAGTATCAGCTAGAGGGTGTAAAAATTCCAGCACTGGGCAGCTGAATCATGTTCTGTGAAGATCCATCAACTCCAGTGACTTGGAGGAGGTTTTGTGATCTAGATCTAATAATCAAACATTAGTGCCTCTTTGATGGCTGAATGCCATCAAATCCTCATACAATATTCCAATATCTAGTGTAAAGTCTTCCTTGGAGAGAAGAGGCTTTCGCTGCAGCAAAGAGGGGACAGTTGTCCTCTATAAATATCCTTGCTTTCAGAAGAAACACTGGATAAACAGGTGTGTACAATTTTTGGGAGATAAATTCTGCATCAAATCTCTTACATGACAGTAGATGAAAAACAATGACAAAAATGTTTGTCATGTATTTTCTGTGTTTTATTAAGAAAGCGTCTAAAGCATTCACTTCTGCATGTAGAAGCTTAATTTCAGTTTACATATTACTTTAGAATCAACATGATGATTCAGTTAGGTTTTCTGAGTAGTTTTTCATTGAAAAATGTTTTACTGTACAACAGAACACAGTTACATTTACTGTACATGCATTCTTGTCCAAATCTCTATATAGAAATATACACAATTTGAACATTACAACAGTGATTTCTGAAAAATGAACAAATTGATTTTTTCCCCCTATGACTGTCCCTTTTTCATTACAGTGTGCATCATTTTTTTTAACGGTAAAAACAATCCGGCTCAGTTGATTTTAGCAGCGTCTCTATGTTGACTGTTACTAAACAAATAGGTCAAGGACCTTTTTCAGGCAACACATTGACATAAAACTCTTCAAACATAGAACTCTTTTCAGGATCCCACTGTGCAGCAAAGTTCATAGAGCTGAGTAAAAAGTATGGAAGAACTGAACTAAAGTCATTCCTGGCTTGGGTGCTGTTGGTGAATATCCTTGAAAAAGTGTGCTATTACCTTGCAAGACCAATCCCAAAATTCCTGTAGGTTCACAAACTTCACCGACCAGTGATGTTTGAAACCGTAGGGCCGATGTTCGTGGACGTTGGTCGCTCTCTGAAGCAGCCTGGCATTAAACCCCGGGAGATTGTGCACTGAATAGGCCAGAGGATTATGGCAAACAGTATGAGGAGCACCACGATGAGGATCAATAGTCGCTTCCAGTTGCCATAAAAGCCCAGAAAACGCAGCAGCCTGTTCCCACAGCTCTCTCTTTCTTCCCGTCTGTTCTCTTCCTCTTGTTTTCTCCCTCCAATATCAATGCAGACGCAGTTGGTTTTCATGGAATTTTTGTAGCACAGCTTCTTTCCATCAAGCCACAAGTTTTTTTCTTGCTGCTGGTCACTGGGGAGTTGGTCCAGGACCTCCTGACTGGTGGTCAAAGCCGGTGGACCGTTTTCAGGCACAGGCGTGGTTTGTCGGCAAAGCGGGCAGGTGATCTGTGTGCCCTCCCTTTCTGGTGAAATGGTGATGAAGCGCGCCAGACACTCCAGACAGAAGGTATGGTTACAATCCAGGACCTTAGGTGTCTTGAAGGCATTATCGTATGAGGTGTAGCAGATGGAACATTCTGGACCAGCATCCCAGGCTTGATCCTCCCCATTGCTAGTGGGCATTTTCTCATGCCTGTGTGATGATGCATTGGAGGGTGTCCTTGTTATCCCCACTGGTTCCTCCATCCTCGAGGACGGGTATTATCTGTTGATCAGTAGAGAATTTGAGTACATATACATATAATCTAAAATCTGTTTCCTCATATAATATGAACCTTTGAAATAATTAAGTGATAATTCTTTATAATGAAATATATTTTATTTACTTCTGAAAAGAGCAAGTTGGTAGAAACTTCCCTTAATCATGCTAAAATTAGATCATCTTCAACTTATATAATGTATACAATTCCTATTATCCTTGTCATCTGAACTTACCGAGGTTAGAAGAGGATGTTTCTTTCTCTGTGTAAAGCCTCGTGGAATAAATCAGGAAAAAGATTCCTCTATTTTACTCTCTTTTACACGTTAGCCCAAATATTTCCTGGAAGCCTTCGTTCCTGTGTCCCTCTTCAGGACTTCTGTCTGTCTCAACCTGTCAGCTCACTGCTATCTCCCTGCGCCTCAGTTACTATGTGCACACCTGGATTGAAACTGAACTATGAAGGTGTTGCTCTGCCTTCTTCTCTGTTAATACAAAGTTATCTCCCTCCCTCCTCATTCGTAGTGATACAGTTACTCTCCTCTCCATGCAAAACCAGCCAAACAGGCGGGAACTAAAAGAAAGGGAAGGAGGAAGGTTTTCCAGAAAATGATAACCCAGTGTAGACATGTGCACACACACTTACACAAACACACACTTACACACGGGTATTCATATCCTGCAGGACAATAGTGACAAAGCACTTTGTCTATGAATAAGAGACTCTGTGGTTTTGAAATTTAGATTAAGAAAAGTAAACATATTCTGTATGTTCACACTTCCTATGGAGGTTCTTCAAACTTCAAGAGGTTCCTGACATTCACTTATTGTTTTAAAAAATGGTTCATTAAAGAACCAAGGGCACTGAAAGTAGGGTCTTCTATGGCATCCCTCCAAAGAACCCTATTTGGCATTGTTACTTTTGAAGAGACCATATGGCACAGAAAATGTTTTTGAGACTGAATTGAATTATTGGTTCTTGTCAGATGTTCTTAAAAGGAAGAGATAGGGTTTACTGGAATTTGTTGTTTACCGACTTACAGTAGACTTTTATTGGATGCATCTGACAGCTTTACAGCTTAATTTCCTCTGTGAAACTTGTAATGAAACGCACACACACACACCACACCCTGCTGCTAACTGCTTCTCTTACTGCCATCTAACTGCTTTTCCTAATGCACTGCAACACTGATAGGTAGTCATAGGAGTGGAATAAAAATCATATCAATTGAGGAAACACGTGCAACATTTAAACCCTTGCTAAGGGCTTACCAGAACTATAGCTACCTTTCTGCTCACAACCCAGAGTTTTCTCTGAGTGATAAGCGTTCAAATAAGGAAGGATTTGAGGACTGTTTAATGTTTGCTTGTATGTTTTCCCACAACTATGTTTATAGTGGGAAGAAATGTATCATAAAAAACAAAACAGAATTATTCTAAATAAAACTCCAGGTTAATTTATTTACAGGTTAGCAAATAGAAAATTTCATCTGAGCACAAATCTGAGCAAATCGACCAGCCTAATGGTAAAATTAGTTTTTATCACATTATATTACCCTTGGCATAATAGCCTTCACAATTCATAAAAGTCTTTTATTCACATATGGAATAATTGATTTAAAAAAATTAGACATCCAGATTCAATTGAGAACAGTTCAATTGAGAAGTGTCACACTAACAACAAAAATCCAATGTGTACTGTTAGATGATTACATGGTATAATTATGTAAACTTTAATAGACCAGCAGTTTGGTCTAAAGCCCCCTTTATAGATATTATGTACCACTGCCCCCCCACTCCCATCCCCACTTGTCCAACCGAATATGTAAATAATGTAATTACTGCAGTCAATAGTAAAAATATTTCATATTATTTTGTTGCTCAGATATTATCACAAGTAATTCCTTTATTTATCATTTTATCATAATTTATCTCAGATTGATGCATGAGCATCGCCACCATTCAATCTGAAGGGCATGTGTCACATTTAACATAAAAAATTAGCAGTGGGTATAAAAACAGGCTGATGAATATATGGACTAGCTGAATGAGAATTTTTTGAATTATTGAATATGTCTCTAAAATAGTCATTGAATAGTCACTTTTGTAGGTAAAATTAGCAACCTTCTAAAAATACACCATAATGCTGGTAATGGCCTCTAATTCATTAAAAAATTTCAGGGAGGAGGACACCCAGTGTGCCCCCCACACATTCTGAATGCCTCTGATGCTCCTGGACTGATGGGTTGTAGATGTTCATTTCAAGCACTCATTTGAGGTCTTTACACAAAGAAAAAATGGTACATAAATGAAAAGTTAGTGTCTGTTTACTTACTGTTAGTTACTCACTGAGGAGGCCGAAGAGAAGAGATTAAAGTGAATGAAATTAGTTCCATTTTAAATAATTGATGAAGATCAGTAAGTACATGCGTTGCATTAATGCTTCACTCTTTTCACAAAGGCAGGGTTACCTAACTTCAACCTGAGGTTATTATTGCAGCAATGTTTGCTGAAAACAATGCAAATATTACTTTTAGATTAGGCCTATTAGAGTTACTCATATACTTCTGTGTATGGAGTGTAACAATAAAGGCAGCTCATGATTCAGCTCGATAGACAGTTCAGGGCTCACGGTTTAAAACACAGTGTATTCAACAAAGACTGAAAACAATTCAATATTCCTAATATTTAGAATGAAATTTGATTGCAGAAAAAATACTGTGCAGTTATGGCACAGTTTACATATGAGAGAGGGAGAGAGTTGGTGTAGGGGTAAAGTATGGCATGAACATGGTAGACTGGGTTGTTGATTTGCACTGGATAAACACCATAAACAATGCAGTTACATTAAATAATATAATCAATAGACTGCTTATTCCCCACAATGCATATTGTCACATTTATAACTTGCAGTATTACACTGTTTCAAAGCATTGCATCAATTTCTGAGTGTTAGCATGCAGCTGTTCTTTTATTAATTACCAAAACATGCAAATCTGCAGTGATAAACAGGAGCATGAGAAGCAGATAACCATGCTGTGTATTATTTTATGAACTATTTTTCAGGAAGTAGTCGTAGTTTGAACTAAACGTGAGCTCAAAGTCCCCCAGCCACTTTCTTTCACGATATCTGTTTACTGAGGGCAGACACGAGCCATCATGATGACGTTAAGGCCGTTTATGGTTTGTGAGAAGTTATTCTGAAGGCAGGACTCTGATCTCTTTAAAAGTGGCCTTTCTTATTTGCAGGAGATATTACTTAGAAACTGCAGCAACCTCTCCAGCATTAGTTGAGATTACAAAGAAAGTAAATACAATATTGTGCACTTTTATTATGTGTTTAATTCTTCCATTAGCCTGCTCCTTTTATACAGTTTGAGTGATTTTATATATGTCTTCTTTTAAATGTTCGGGCTGTTGCCCACAGGTCACATATCTTGAGTTATCCATCCATCAAACAATAACAACTTATGTAACTTTTAAAAGCAAAAATTGTGGAACTCTATTTACATGGTAGATTTTATGGTCAAATTTATACAACATATGAGAGCAAGAACAGGAATGTGGCTCATTGTAGGGAGGCTACAGGAGATCAGTTTCCAGTGTTTGACCTGGATATTATCTACAGGGCCAGTCTGCATTATACTCTTAGAAAATTCTGAAAGAAATTTTCATTCATGTCTAGATTTTTGGCGATGTTCTCATGTGCCAGAATGACAAAATTTCTTTTCCTTGAATACTCAGTTGTTTCTTTCCCAAAATTAGCGGACACCACAGATATCTTATGCATTTTTTCCCCACAATTTTCCACACATTTTAGTGCTAAATTATTAAGAAAAATATAATTAACTAATTGTGCAACAATTACTAATATTATTGTTCAGCAAACAATTATAGTTATAAGAAAAAAGTCTGAAGGACTGAACCCGCAACTGCTGATCCACGTAAAAGTGGGGGTTTACTGTACATCTACCTATCGACACACTTTGCCCAATTTTTCAGCTCCTCTCAGTTTGCAGGCTGTCACAACAATACATTTGATCCCATTTCTTAAGATGAATCTATGTACTGTATATAAACAAACATATAACACATTTGCTTTGGGAATACAGTATACTGCTATCAGTTTGTCATGAAAATGATAGCTTTATTTCTGTAAACATTGAAATCATTTTTTTTAACTTAATAATTATTACAATTTGAATATCAACATACAAATAATACAGCATCATAAATCTATACATCAATATATAAAAACAATCTGTACAAGACATCCAGTGGCTGCACAACAGCTAATAAAAAATGGCATTGGAAACTTTAACTCAAGGCTTCTTTACAATCAGTGGTTACATTGTCAACAACTATTACAATTCCTCACAAACCCACATTTTGGCTTCTGCTTTCTCCTTAAATAAAATTCAATATGACATACTAAAAAAAAAAGAAAGAATACAGAAAAATCACTTAAAGCCAAACCTACCGTGTACAGAAAATCCAACAGTACCATTAGAGAAAATAGAAAATGTGATTTAAAAAAAACACAGATAAGGAAAAAATACAGACATGAGCCTGAATGCTGAAATATATAATATTTCCTAAGACCATCTGCTCAGTATATATAAGATGCACACAATCATTTCCCGACTGACCTTTCCAGCCCTTGCCTAAAAAGACCACACAGTGTATTTATCTTTTTGGCACTTCAATGGTGTTGGCTGTTCAATCAATCTATATAATAAACAGGCAAACCACATTCAAGCACTTTCACATTTCTGTGGTTTTAAACAAAAATTGGCAAATATAAGAACCGGGACAGAGTCATTCAATTTGGATTTAAGACGGCAGGTCAAGGTAGTGCAAAATGAAGAGCAAACAATTTTCTGCAAGCTTCTTATTTGGTTGAAAACTTTAGTGCTTTAACTAGTAACTTGTAAGTTACATAATCAACTGGTTACATGTTGGTGCTTTTTCACAAAAGTAGAGGCCTTTGTCTATAAAAGTGCAGGTAAAATCCTTTATGCCAAGGTTTCATGTTTTCATGTAAATCTGACATTATATTAACTTTTCAAATTTAGTGTATATCCATAACGCCACTTTTTTCTGAGAACACAGTGAGATTAATCCAGCATCCTGGGTAAGGGCTGACATTAGCCTACAAAATTAGAGCCACAAAAGGATTTGAGAATTTTGTTTTGCACAAAGTTCTTGTTGTCCTCTTCTTACAAGCAATTCCATCTAAAAGAATGTTTTCAAATGATCCTAAAAGATGAAGGCTGTTGTGTTGCAGGAGGTTGAGAAAAGCTAACTTGTGCAAATACCATCTTTAAGGAAATTTTTGAACGAAAGGTCAAAAGTATCGTATGAAAATAACAAAATAAATACATACATTTTTAGTTTTGAGAAAATACCTGGCTTAATGTATAACCCACAAAATGACAAAACACACAATCAAAAAAATACTCCTGTAGTGCATCAAAAACTGGAAAGCTGGTTTCTTGAGAAAACTGAACAATTACTTTTCTGTGCATACACAAAAGAAACAGGAGAATATACAATCATACCAATACCCCATTTAAATAACACCCATTAACTCAGGATACAATACTATTAGTTGCAACATATCGCTGGCCTTACCCTTCACTCTTCAAAAACCAGACCCTACTGAATGGTCACATTGTACACCTTTGTTACTGGTCCCGTTGCCATGGTAGCACTGCTGGTTGCAGAGGATGCTGAAGGCCTCTCTCTCCTCACATATCTTGGTTTGCGCACTGCCGAATAGATCAATAAAACCAACATAAATAACTGGGTATTATTTCCCAAATTTTCTGAAAACCACTTCAGCCAAGACTAATAAAAACCTAAAACAATTAATAAACAGACAAAATGCCTTCTTACCAGAGGATGTGTCCGTGGGTATCATGACAGCCTTTAAAAGAAAAAAACCAAAACAACCCATTTGTAGAGAGCAGTTTTCATGCTCTGAAAAACTGATCTGAGAATGATGTAAAAATTTAAATATGAACAAGCATATGAACAAAATGTATGTAATCTAGGAACTTACAGTTTCACTGGGTTGGAATATGAATGCTGATGAAAAGAAAAGTCTTAGGTAGTTCAAAAGATTCCACTTTCAAATTTTGCATAATACGTTTTAAATGTGCAGTTAAAAAGTTAAATCAAAGTTGTAAAAATGTATTTATTGTCTTATATTGCATACCCCCCGGTAAAGTTCATTTGTCTTTCATTACCTTTGTTGCGCTTGTAGAAGACACCTGGGAGACGATTGGAGCGTTTGAGGTAGAAGAAAGAGGCAACAGAGAGAATAAGAAATAGACTGATCAGCAGAGTCCCCAAAAGCACAGAGGCTGCAACACCTGGACCACCTGTAGGCACACACAAAACACAAACGTTAATCTCATGTACCCCTGTCATGTCCAAATTCCATATATATATATAAATAAATAAATATAAAACAACAGGTCCTGTGGGGTGTTCCCAGCTTGTGGTGGCTGTGTTCTAAGGAAGTAAGGTACAATTACAGTAAAGTGGAATGGTTTGAGAAACATGACAAAGAGATTGATTGGACTTCCAGATAGACCGGATCCTTATTGGATCAAGCATCTGCCAGCTGTATTAGTGCAGTCCATGGAGACCCAATCTTGCAGATTTGAAGGACCTGCTGCTAATGTCCTTCATAAGACAGCACACCTGTATCAATAGATCAAAGCTGTTTTGATGGCATGAGGGAGACCTACACAGTATCAGGCAGGTGGACAAGTACATTGTACATGGATTGTACATTTTTACACATTTGACTGAGCAGTAACATATAAGGTGATAGTGTAGACTGAATCACATGCATGAGATAAAACTTCTACTTCACAAAAGGTTAGTGATCTTACCAATCTTAATTGGCCCAGATATTGAGGTGCTGTCCTTGGTCCTTGCTGAGAAAATGAGAAAGTAAAAGGAAGAGGGTAAAAATGTAGACATTATATAGTTACAATACATTTTACAATAAATTTTACTGATAACACAATGAAGCCAATTGAGCGATGGAAAGGTGTTTTCTGGAAAATGACATTTCACTGTCATACACATGGAAGAATCTGAGTACACTACCTACTGGACATGACGGTGATGACAGTAAAGTTTGGTAGAAGAGTGATAATAGCCTGGGGCTGTTTTATTTAGGCTTATTATTTCAAATGAAAGTTAATGTTAATACTACAGCATACAAATACACTTTACTAATATTCTTATATTCTCTGTTACAACAGTTTGAGGAAGGTCTTCTTGGTTCCAGCATGACCATGGGGAGTTGGTCAAAAAGTTATTTGGTTACCCAATAAGTTTATATGGGTGTAATGGTCATGTGTCAACCTACGTTCGGGCAGTGTTTCGTTTTTTTGAACATTCCGCACCCTGACAAATGATGTGCATTTATTGCAAGCGATGTGCAAATGACAGAGGGAGGTTTCCATAGTTGTTACCCAGCTTCCCCCTCATATAGCACTCACTGTAGTTGCAAAGGGTCAAATTCTCCACCTCTAAAGGCAATGAGTCGCATGGCACGCATACAGCAGTGTTGTTCTCCAGGACATGAAGGCACCCTAGTGGACAATACACATTTTTAATTGAAACAAAACTATTCACTTGTCCATTCGTATAACAGATTTTGGGCTGTGTTCACATAACACCAGAAGTTATGAGATAATCTAGGACCAGTTCCTTATTTAATAGAAACAAAAAATACAAGTCATATACCAGGATCACAATGCGTGCTGTTTGCACAGGTTTCATTCATCTTCTGTGTTCTACCACAGCAATCATTTGTGTTTTCTAGCAGAGCCTACAGACACACACACATACACACACACACACACACACACTTTAATATTGAGAACCAGCTCCGTCACTTAATTGTAAACATTATCAAATTAGAATAACAGGATTTATAAACACAATCACTTGTAATAGATAATCATGTAATCTGTTTTGGGGTTGAAAATTCATTTTCAAAAATGCTTTGCTGTTCGACTTAAGACTACTTTAAGAGCACGCAAAATTCCAGAATGGTAACAGCTTTAACCTACAGAGAGGGTTATATGTTTTATGCAGAGAAAAAGAAACGGGTACCTGAACTACTCGAATTTCAAACACAAAAAGTGCCACCCAGATGATGTAGTAGACTCTGATCATGGTGAAAGCAGTCCTATGGGTTATAATGGACAGAGTCAGGGCTGATCTAAAACAGATAACTGATATAGGAGCTCAAACAAGAATTAGGTGCAGGAGCACATCCAGCTGTGTGAATGGTTACCATGACGATTTAGGAGGAAAATGTACGTAAGCGTCAAAACTATATTAAGTGTTGACAAACAGTAGATTGTCAGTAGATTGTCAGTACTGATAAGGGATTCGTCTTTAATTAAAATTAAAACTAATTTCATCACCAGCATGGGCTAGAGCTAGCCAAACAGCTAATGGCTAATCTCAGCTTGCTCTGGTTTCAGTCCCAGAGACACATATATTAGCTGACAAAAATAAACTGCCCGTAAAATAAATATGTTGTAATTAAGTCTGTCTCTCTGTACAAAGATCTGAAGATGAAAAATCCACAATCTTACCTTCTGAACCAAGTTTCTTAATATGACAGGTCGTGAAATTCGTGTCTTTAGGAGCGCACTTCCTGTTTATCAAATTGCTTGCCAAAATAAAAGTTTTATTTAAGTAAACAATGTTGTTTACTGTAATTACTACTTTGGTATTATAGTTCCAATTTTACGTATCCTGAAGCAAGTAATGCATAAAAAATACAAAGTCAGTAATGGTCTTCAGATAAATCGATGGTCAAGTTAAATTGATGTTAGAGCAGTTAGTGCTGTAGGAGTGAATATACCTATTTCAGTGATTACTTGTATTACTGTTTCATTTTTAAATGCACGTACGATGAGCTTAATGAATGATACACTATATGGACAAAAGTATTAGCACATTCCTATTTTTCAGGGTTTGGGCTAGTCCCCTTATACTTACAAGTGAAGGGCAATCTTAATGCTTCAGCATACTAAGACATTTAGGACAATGTCATGCTTCCAACTTACTGGACATAGTTTGGAGAAGGCCCTTTTTAAAATTCCATGACTGTGGCGCAGTGCACAAAGCATGCTCCATAAAGACATGGTTTGATGAGTTCGGTGTGGAAGAACTTGACTGGGCTGCACAGAGCCCTGTCCTCAACTCCATTCAACACCTGAGATGAACTGGAATGAAGATAGAGTGCCAGGCCTTCTCCTCCAACACCTACAGATCTCATAAATGCTCTACAGAATGTATGGGCACAAATTCCCACAGAAACACTGCAAAATCTTGTGGAAAGCATACCAAGAAGAGTGGAAGCTGTTATACCTGCAAAGGGGGGGACTAATATTAAAATCTAAGTATCTGAATGCATTTGAATGCCAGTCCCTGTTGGTGTAACGGTCAGCTGTGTTATTACTTATGTCCATACAGTGCATGTCTGGAAAATTGTGGCATTTACATTTCTCGTTCAGACATGAATACAAAACTATTCATGACACTTCTCCTTGTATGTATTGAGTGATGTGACTGCAGTCTAGCTGTTTAACTTTACTTGGTATATGTTTTTTATCTGTGTCATTTATGGCTGTCAGATGATTAGGATGGACATCCCTTAAAATGTATCATGGTCACATTGTTGTGATTTGTGCACTTTGTTCACCAGAGCTCTGGGTGGAACTTCAATTAAAGAAAGAGGGAGTAAAAGACTGCAAAAGTCCAACAAGACAGCGGGTTTGTTTCTACAATAAATGTTTGTTAGAGACAAATATAAAGGTCTATGCTTTGGGCAGAGTCTGTTGTCTATGTCACTCTGTCCCAACTGAGAATGTATCGGAGATGGTTTTGTTGGCCTACAACCCCTCCAGCCAACAGGATCCCTGGTTCGGAGATTCGGTTCTGGATTATTCACAACACTTCACTCTTCTT
>JBBPDE010219258.1:1545-13678 GCA_037974605.1 Nannopetersius ansorgii
TAATACATTACCTTTTAAGAAAATGTAAAGGTAAATAAATGATCAGAACACTTTATTGCCTAAAAAACCATGAGCAAAAGAAACATTGAAATAACTTTCTCATATTCTGACATGGCACAGCCTACAGCTTACACAGCTTACTAATACTAAATAAACTGAGATAACTGTTGAAAATTGGGGGGAGGGTTAAAATACACTAAAATACGAGGACAAGACACAGAGCAGTCATGCTACATGTTGCAGCAGCTTCCTTTTCTTCTTCTTTTTATGCCGATTGGCAACTCTTCAGTGTATTACTGCCACCGCTGGACTGGTGGCGGTAATACAGTTCGGTTCTCAGAAATAATCTGCTTTAGACTGAATCCGTGAATGCTGATCCGCGTAAAACTGAGGGGTTACTGTATAATAATTAGGGTCTCACCGGTGGACAGGATCTTCTGCTGGCGGAGCTGCTCCTTCTGCAGGAGATGCTGCAGGAGGGCCTGCTGGCTGCTGTTCACTTTCGTCTCCATTGTGATCGGTAAGGGCACGGGGCCCAGGAGGTGAGGGTGCAGGCCGAACACCGCGCTGCCCTCAGCCTGCTTCTCCTTCAGCGCCAGACCGGCCTGAGCGGGAAACACACACATCACATCAGATCCACTGACCTTCAGCCAGGACCGAACTCTCAACCGCAGCAACAGATCTGCGTCTTCAGACTTTTATAAATAATCACTGAGTTTTACTGGACGTCACCAATAGCCTCTATCCTGCATATGTTTGACTGGGGGACTGAACTGGTCACACGAAGGGGCCGCACATTATCTGGAGCTGCGCTTGATTATTCTGGCGCGGCCTCTCTAAACAGCAGTAATGGATGAGGTGACTGGGGAAGACTGGAGCGCAACTGACACCAGACACTTAAGCACAATATTTATCTAAGCCCTATAAAATCCCCCCGGGTCAAGGGTCAGTACCCTAAGGCTACACACATCACCCAGACAGTCACTGATGGCCAGTCTTTCAACAGGCACCGCGCCGCTCGGTTCAGCAGGGGCCCTAAACTACATTTCCTTTCATTTATCAGGCCAAACATTCGCAGATCGTCCAAGAGAGACACAAATACGCGTCGCTAAATCGTTAAATAAATCGCTCGTGGGAAGAAATGGGCCGGTCAGCTTGGCCTCGGAGAGAAAACATTAAAAAAAAAAAAGGAAAAAAGAAAGAAATGTAGATTCATACACACCATTAAACACCATTCATACTGATAGACATGTCAAAGCCATTCTTTATCCGCTATGAATTACTCAATATTTTCTATTAATTATTCAATATCTACTATTAGTTATTCAGTATCTACTGTAAATAATGCCGCATCTAGTATAAATAATGCAGCATCTAGTATAAATAATGCAGCATCTACTACAAATTATTCAGTATTAGCAATGAATAATTCAATATGACTATCAATTATTCAACTATCTACTATGAATTTTTCAATAACTTGATTAATTGCCAAGATATCAGTAGAAAACTCAGTTCTTAATTTTATTATTAGTTATTTAAATATATTGATTAATATCACAGTCCAACATTAAAGAGAACACCTGAAAGACGGTGAAGAGGGTGCAGGGTTTACTCACGCTGAGTGGAGAAGAGGCGGCGGAGAGGCCGAGGCTGATGTTGGGCAGAGATGGAGATGTGTAGAGGCTCAGCACGGACGCCGAACCTTCAGGGCCGAGCAGTTTGGGCTGCGAAGGCCAGCGCTGACAGAGAGAGAAGGGAGAGCCCCGAGTTATTCTGGAACCCCACCACGGACCATTGGAAAGAACAACAGCGGCAGCACAGTAAACTTTAATGTACTAAAACGAATGACAGTTTTGTTCCTGGAGCCGCAGCAAACGAGACCAGGAAACTTCTCCTGATCCCTATAAAGTCCAGCACTGAAGACAGCACTAAACATCAACGCTCATGAGATAGATTTCTAAATAGGCCAGACGGTTCTCGGCTTGGTTCTGGGGAAATGTGGCATAAACCTTTGCATTATAAGAGCATTCTTTACACTTGCATTCACATGACGTGAACCAAAATGCTTCTTCAAAGAAAGCTGTTCTGAAGAAACGTCTGAAGATTGTTTCTTTCTCTGAAAGGCTTTTAAAGGAGCGAAATTAAGGTCGTTCTTCCATAGTGTAGCTCCAAACTCACGTTCATTTTTAAGAGTTCATAGAGGAAGTGGCTTCTTTTTATGTGAAGATGAATAAAACCTTATAATGTAATGGTTAGAACACATTTGTCTAGAACAAAGCTAATGACTGTTTTAGCCTATTTAGGAATGTATCATATATCATTCGACCATCGATGTTTCATGCAGTCTTCAGATCTGGACTTTTTTGGGTTCTTCAAAGAATGATCTTCTGAAAACTTCTGAAGATGGTTTCTATCACTGAAAGGCTTTTTAAGGGAACCACAATAAAGTGTTTCCTCCATGGTGCAGTTCCAAACAAACCTTTAATTTAAGAGCAGAAGCAACTTATTTTGGTTCACATGATGTATATAAAGAACTCCCTTATGATGTACCAAACCAAGAACCGTCCGGATGGTTTCTTTCAATGAAGGAACCCAAATAAGGTGGTTCTTGAATGGTGTAGGTTCCACACAAACCTTTATTTTCAGGAGAAACCATCCTCTTTGGGTTCCTGTGGTGTGAGGAACCCTTGTATAATGTAATGATTTATGCCACATAATCCTAGAACCAAGCCTTTATATTTAGGAATGTACAGTATCTTATGACCATAAAATTTTACTGAGATCAGGAAGTTTTCAAAATGTTCTTCAAAGAATGATGTTCTGAAGAACCTTCTGGAAGTGGCTTCTCTGAAAGGCTTTTTAAGGAACCAAAATGGTTCCTCCATAGTGTGGCTCCAAACAAACCTTTATTTTTCAAGAGCCTATGGAGGAACCATGTTTGATCTTCTAGAAATGTCTTCCACCGTCTTTGCATTGCACTTCCTGCGAACAGCAGGACGATCCAGCAGCATGTGGTCAAGGAGCAGCCCTGTTTATCCTCCCAACACCCCCCTCCTGCATATTCGTTGACCTGTACGTGGATATCCGGCCTTTATATGACCCGGGGGAGCAGTTCCCTCTGAAAGAGGATACCCACTGTAACAGATCACAAACACAGCTAGCTTTTGCACCTAGCCTGCTAACTGCAGGTAGTCCGTCATCCTGCCAGTCCCAAACACAGAACGTTCGTCCTAAATAAATATGATCGCCGCCCGACGTGTTTGTGTTGTTAGCATGTCATTGGCTACCAGCGGCTGGCGGATCAATTAAGCTCAACCTCCCGCCACCACCCGGCCCGGATCGTGGTGCAATAGGCATTCCTGGGCAGCCGTTGCGCTGGAGGTCCATGAGAGTGTAAACAGTGGTGCCAAAGAATAACACAGCTGCTAGGCTGATGCTGCGCAGAGACTTGTCGTTTCTGCCACCCGCCCAGGAACCCAAGAAGAACCGAGCCGTCAAGCCATCAGGAAGTGTCTATGAGGAACCTGATGAATTCCAACAAGCACGACCAACTTCAGCAAGTTGTGGTGAAAGGCTTGTTATTATTATCCTGATAAATTTCATCATTTGTTTAAATAACTATTATGGCCATTTCTAAAAAAGTATTATCTGTTTTAAAATGGTAAGCAAACATTATTAACATGTAATAAGACATGCTATCCAATCACATTTCATGGTTTGAAGTCATGTAATGTCGCATTTTGTTTATCTGATGTTTGTTAATAACTCTTTAAGAAGGCGCTGGTGAGTAATGTTTATTAATTTGATATTAATGACGCCTTTAGAGGGCAGTAGTGAGTGACATTTGTTTATTTCCTATTAATAACTCCTTTACAGGGCGGCAGTGAGTAATGTTTGTGTGTTTGATGTTAATAACACCTTTAGAGGGCAGCAGTGAGTAATGTTTGTGTGTTTGATGTTTGTTAATAATGCCTTTAGAGGGCGGCGGTGAGTAATGTTTGTGTGTTTGATGTTAATAACACCTTTAGAGGGCGGTGGTGAGTAATGTTTGTTTATTTGATGTTTGTTAATAATGCCTTTAGAGGGCAGTGGTGAGCTACTCATGAAGGAGAGATGACGAGTCTTATGCCATGTATTCTTCCACAGATCCATGTGGGTGATGTAAATAGTGGTTATAAAGTCTCTTTTGGCAGGGAGTGAGACCATAGCAGGCTTCAGCCGAGGGGCGGTGCTGTGGAGGAAGTGGACTGTCTTTATTGTGTGTGTGGGGAGCCATTTTCACTGGACTGTGACCAAGAAGTGGGCCAAGAGCTGCAAAGAGCCCTCTCTGTTTTCATAGCTGCACTCGCGATGTATATTATTAAAATGTATGGAGGTTTCATGATGGCTGCTACTGCTTTGAGCTAAGCTAACGTACTTTAGCACATATTTGTAGGTGAGTTGTACCACATCTGAAACCACACAAGCAAGTAAATTACTGGTGACTTGAGGGTAATTCATATACTTTAATTACCCGTCAGCCACATTAGCCTCATAGCTAGAGACTTGGTTTCAGCTAAACGCTCAGAATGTGTTTCCTATCTACTGTAGAGGAGGATTAAGGGACAGGGGGTCTCAGTACCTCAGTCCTGGTTGTAGTTGGTAGAGATGATGGTCCATTTTCAGCCCCCAGGGCGCTAGAGGCTCCGTTGGGAGAACTGGGGCCTGAACCCGGGGCACTGCTGCTGCTACTGGACTCTGCAGATGGAAAGAAAGCTAGCATTAGGAGAAAGAGCAATAGTACACAGTCCAGCTCAAGTACTATTATGTTTTCCACTTGACCACCGATGCAGCATTTGCACATTTTATTATCACTTAAAAAAATCAAAAACTAAACTGCTCGGTTTCTTTCTAGTTCAGAGTTTACATTCATTTATATATGTGTATTCTATGTCTCTTTTATATCCTTTCATCTCATACCAGTAGCTAAGAGTTAACTGTTATTGTTACTCAGCCACCTGTGACACGATACAGATATGGAAGAAAAGAATGAGAAGCTTTCAGATATAACAACACTGGTAGAGCATCTGTTCAGCCAATCACAGGCTCTCCATACCAATTTTGCTCATGCTAATTGTTAGCAGAATCGCTTACCCAGCAGCTCCAGGGCTCTTTTCTTGAAGGGTGTCATGACGCTCCCCTCTTTCCTCCTCAAGAGGGGGCTGCTCCTCCTCTCAGTCACCTTCTGCTTCAACCTAGATCGGACTTTCAGGTTGGGTTCCGAAGCTGCAGAGAAAAGATTTAATTTCACTCTTACAGTTAAAGATGTCTGAGGGTGAAGCCCCTGCTCCTGTTAGTTTGATTGTGTCAGCACTCACACTAATTTTTTTATTTTTAATTGTATTATTATTACAGCTGTAATATGGCACCTCTACACCAACTACATTTTTGAAACACTGACAGGAGTTTCAAAGTCAAAAGGTCCATTAATAGGCAGTGCTGTGTGTGTGTATTCAGTTTTTTTTATAAATTGACCACGGGCCAAGTATTGTTTGTTAAAAATGTGAATTTTGTGGTCAAATCAACTATGTAAAGTATGGGCAGAGAGAACAGATGGTCGAGTCACCTTTAAAATGTGTGTTGCAGAGAGAGTCTGTGACGTCAAGGCTAAGGCAGCCGGTACGATTCAAAATGCGGAGAAACAAATGCGGCGCAAAACAGACTTTTTTGCTTTTCCATAATTAAAATCTGGTAGCTGGTACCTGGTACCCTTGGCTGAGGTTTAAAGTGTGCTGAACCAATATTAAATGATGACGTGTACATATTGGAGGCTACTGTCGCTATGGTTATGCCAGTGTTGTTGACTGAATGTTAGCATTAGCATTAGCGTTAGCTAACCCTAATGTTGCTGCTTTAAGCCTTGTCTGGTGAGCCAGTTGTCTCCGTTTTGTAGCAAACAGCCATTAAAAAAAATCCCTCTGGATTTCATGATGTTGGGTTGTTTACCTCATCTTAATGGACTAATGGAAGCAGAACAGAGAGGAAGAGAACTTGGATGCTGGAAACATCACACCACGTGAGCTCCTCCCTGGCCGCTGCGGGAGATTAAACGAGATGGGGCTGGAACGAAGGCTCCGTCATCTGGAGCGAATTAGGTGGAGCAACATGAGGGGGAAAGGTCCGCTACCTGACCTGACCACAGTCCTGTACGGTAGCAGCAGCTACACTAACGCAACAAAAGGGGAAATAATTCTGTGCTCACACTCCGGCCTGCTAACGCCAAATATCGGCTAATTTCATTTCACTGTAAAAATTATTTATGAGGCGAGACTAGCTATCAAATTTCGATGAAATATTAAATACTAATTATGGGCAGGACAGGGTTTAACCATCATACAGATTCAGGGCGGTGGTGATAGGTCATTAACCCTAAGAACTGGACCGTCGTGGATCTTTATATGGAAGTTCCCCGGGTGTGTGTTGGTGCTCGAGGTGCCAGATGTCCTGCTGAGCTATGTTTGGTGTTCCTGTGTCACGCAGAACCAGAGTTATTGTAATTCCGAAATTATTTAGAAACAAATTTCATTTATTTTACGTCTCAGAAACAGATTGAAAAAACAGAACCCGGAGAAATTTTTACGAGTTTACCGATACACTCTGTGTTCTGAGGGTAAACGCCGGTTCTAGACTGTTTTACACCGGTTATAGTTACTGAAATCAGAGTTTACTGATATACTCTGAGAGTTCTGAGGGTCCCAAAACAGTTAAAATCTGTAGATCACACTTGATCATCAACAAGGTTTATGTAACAGAAATCCTGTTTTCGGCCCGGTTTTGGGTGAGTAATGGGCCGTGAGTAATCTGTTGTTGTGTAGTAAGTAACCGTGTCATAAGGCCAAGGAGCCATAAGGGCTGAGTCAGAGGAGACTCATTCTCACCCACACACACACATACTGTAGTGCTTCAGTATACACTCCCACAGTACAGTGAGCAAAAATACACAGCCTGTTTTGTCCTATTTTTTATCCCTGAAGGTGAATCCTCTCATTGTGTCTCAGCACAGTTTGTCCTCTGCCAGCGCTACAGCATCTAACGTCTAGCATTTTCCACTTCATTGTGTCCAACTGCTTCATATGTGTGCTTGCTGGACATTTGATTGGAAATATTGACCGTTTATAGATGCACACTGTAACTGTAGACCACCGTAGCATCGCTTTTTGCCTACATTTTTAGCACAGGAGTGGTACTAGCATGTTAGCATGTATTGGCAGCGTTTACTTATGATGGGGGCTTTTAAACGTCACCGCTAGATCCTGCGCCCAAATATTGTGATCATAAGCCGACCACAACAAGAAGAGCTACAGTTTATCACTGTACGTTTCTGACAAAGTGGCCAGGGCCTACACATTTACGTTACATTACATTTACGGCATTTAGCAGAGGCTTTTATCCAAAACGACTTCCACTCCCTAACTACAGGGGGCAGTCTCCCTGGAGCAACTTGGGTTTAAGTGTCTTGCTGAGGAACCCAGTGGTGGTGCGGAAGGTTTCGAATCCATGACCTCTTGGTTCAGTGGCAAGTATCCTTCCCACTAGGCCACTGTCACCCCAGTACACAGTGTGAATTGTAGTAAAAAATACCCAATAAGCTCCTCGGTGTGTAGTCAATAGGATGATTAGCTGATTAGCATTAGCAGGGCAGTAATGTGGTATAAATCCTGCCAGGTCCAGAGTGAGCCCCTCCCACTTCTTTAATCACACAGTGTACGATGTTTTGTCTCAATGTATTAAACACGAATCAAACAAATCAATGATGTGACTCTTACCTGTGACTCTGATTGACAGCCCTATCAGTGTAAAGTGGGTGGGGCTTCTAATACTGGTCTAAAATTGCTTATAAATTGGATGTGATTTCATTGAGGTGACACTAAAGCAGTCCTAATGCTTTATTTGTCTAAGCCTAACCTACTTCTGTAGAGTCAAAAATCTTTAAAAATTGAACATATTCTGAACTCAATCATATCCTGACCTCAGAATTGAATTTTTTATCCAGCCTTTACAATCTCCAGAAAGCAGTCATGATTGTTCTTATGCCTCAGAATTAAACAGGCTGTTTTCGGGTACTGCGCCTTTAAGACTCATATATGTAAATGCGCTCTGCTCTGATTTGCTGCCCTTGTCTGGAGACCTCTCCCCTGTAAAAAGGTGGGTATATACAAACGTGTTTTGTGACATCACAACAATGAATTCAGAATTGCTTAGTTTACACACATGAGCCCTCTGAATGGGGAGGGGAGGCTATTAATTATTGTTTTTAAGATAATGCCTTTTTCCATGATATGGGATTTAATAGATGATCCATTACACCAACTACAGTGGCGTGGGCAGGTTTCTCTGACGACTGCAAACAAATTGGAATGAGAAGAAATAGATCAAATAAATAAAATTAAAAAAATCATGGTCAGTTGCTCGTTAGAGCAGATAATGATAATGAAAACATTTCAGCCACCTTTGGTTCTGTGCGAGGAAGGGTTCAACAGGCTCCCCCCTCCACATCAAGCAATGAAAACTAAACCCTTCCCGGGCCCGAGAGACTCAGACCCTCTGATGCAACAGCTGCACTTTTACAGAGCATGTTACTCCATCGCTGCTCCACTGCGAGTTTTTCCTCATATCACATCCCGCCACCTCCTCAGAGGAATCACTGCGGCGGGAATATTCCCCACCCGGGAATACTCCTTTAAAAAAATCCCCTGCTTCAGGTCCACCAGGCCCTCTTCTCCTCTTCTTCTCTCAGAGGGCAAGGCGGCTTTGAAAACTTTATTAAATCTGTTTTGGCTGCATTGATAAGAGCAGTAACTGTTTGTGAATGACTTTTCAGGGCCCTCTAGAGCCCAGGTCATGAGGAAAGCACTGCTTGAGAAGGGCTCTCCTCCTTATGGACAAGGTTCTAGAGAGGGGGTTAGATTAGGGGGGTTTATGGGGATAATGGGGGGGCAAACAGGCCCCTACAACCTACTGCTGACTGACCATGACATGGATTTTGTAGTGCGATTTGGTTTATAAGCCCTTACTTGTTAGTCACATTAGCCTCATATCTAAAACTAGACTGAGCAGCTATGTTGTTTCTGTTTCTCAATATATAGAAAAGTAAAACATTATATTTTACTTAAAAAGTGATACATTAAAGTTTTAAAACAATCCATATATTGAATTCAGTCATTTTGTGATGTCACAAAAAAAAACCTTGTTTACATAACCCCGCCCTACAGTCATTTAGCTCCACCCACATCAACAATGCAGTCGGTCAGAACAGAGCTGGTCTACACATACATGTCTCTTAAAGGCATGGTAACGAATTAAAAAATAACCAGAAAATAATGTATAAAATAGAGGTTCATGCAGAAATGAATAATGACTGTTTTCCACTGTCAAGTGTCATAACATTTTATTCATTTATCTATAGCACTTATATCCACTTCTCTTCTTGAGCATAGCATGTTGTGTATTTAGTTCACAGTATTTTCTGGAGAGTTATATTTTATACTTTATACTTTATTTTACATTGTTCTGTGTCTCTGTGTGTCTTTACACTTTCCTGCAGGATTAATAAAGTTTTCTGATTCTGATTCCGAGCTCAGCAAGCTCCAGAGAGCGAAACGTGATGAGCGTGGTGTCTCAGGAGCCCCCGTAACGTGGGAGTGGTATCCAGGGCTGTAGTATAAAGCTGTGGATTGCAGTTATTGTTCAAATGCTAAAGCAATAAACACCCTTCTCTCATGTGTGCCTGTGATGCTTATTTGAGCCGCCGGCCTCTGTAATTATCCCAGATTGGTTTACATTCAGCAGATGAAGCCCAAGATGTGTGTGTGTGTGTGTGTGTGTGTGTGTGTGTGTGTGTGTGTGTACCGAACACACCGGCGCGCATGGCCAAGCGCTTTAGCAGGTCTGATTGTTTACCGTTGTAACTGGAAAAGACACAAAGGGGAAGGAATGCCGTGTCGTTTCCGTGACCTCACGTCGCAGCTATGAGCCGCCCGCCTCGGCGAGACCGGCCAAACCAAGTGGGAGCCATGAGTCCCGGCTTCCCACGAGGCTAACACTAACGCTAACAAACCTGGGCTGCTTTCTGTGAGGAAATAAAAGGAATTTTCTGAATAATTAAGGCCTTTCGTAGCTCAGGAGAGATTACATGCCTCCCATTCTCTCACAGCCTCATGGCCTTTCGGCAGGAAAGTGAACGGAGAGGAATGTGATTACTACAATAATGTAAACGCCTCACACCTTACGCCTCAGAGCGATTCCGGGAAAAATAAATGGCCTGGAGAGCGAGAGTTTATGCTGTCAGCACAGTTTAAGTGTCAGTTTGTACTGAAGTCCAAGTCAGTGTTTTAATAATAATCATTGAGACCCGACGTGTGTGTTCGGGGGGATTTGGCAATGCTATACTGTTTTGCAGTTAATCGTTATCAGCAACAACTCTCTCAGTACACTAGGTGGTGCTGTGTGCCTTTTACTTGTTATACTTAGAGAGTTAAAGAAAGGGAGAAGAAGTCTAGCCATTCATTCACAGCATCACACATTAGCAGTGCAGTTAGCACAGTAATGTAGCTCAGCTAGCTGAGTTAGCTACTGTTAGCTATTTTAATTTTGTTAGAATTATCGAAAATTAGCTGTTTTCAGTTAGCAGGCTTAGCAATGTTTAGCTATTTTTGGTTATTAGAGCTGTCTAGCATTTGGTGTTTACAGTTAACCAGCATTATATATCAGTTTATCGTTAGCTAGTTTTATTTATTTCTGATATCTAGAATTAGGTAGCATAGTTAGCTAGCATTAGCTGTTTACAGCGGTGCTGTAGGGGTATGTATACACATCAGGCACATTGCTAGGTCAAGAGTGGTCCACAATCTAGCAGCTCTGCTGTCAGAACCGACCCCTGATGTGGGACAGAGGGACAACAACTTGGTCTCTAACTGTTCACCAGCGGGCAGAGCTGCAGGGGCAGGGTTTCCGATAAAGTGGCCAGTCAAAGGACAGCTGCCCCGCTTGGGCCTGAGAACTGGGTCACCACTAAGCATTCAAGCACCTACAAAGTGGGTGTTTCTGATTAAAAGGCCAGTGACTGTAAGTGCAAGAGGTCGGAGAACACAATAAACTTAGTGAAGTCTTTTGGTATGCAGGGTGTTGTCCTACCTGTCTTCCTCAGAGGGAAATCGTCCCTGTAGTCCTGCAGTGGGGGCAAGGGGAACCTGTAGGAGGGAGAAATTCCCCCCAAGGGAGGAGAGCTCTGCTCCAGGGAGGTGTGATGGGACGTCCTGCACACAGAGAAGACAAACTGAACTCACTCTACAGCCATACATCATTTTAACATCTGCTAAGGTATTCTGGAGTTTTTGCAAAAAGACACTGTGAAAAGCAGCATGTATGGCACTTCCCATTAAAGGGAAACTTCAATTATTTTCCAGAATACCCCCATTTTGAACAAAGAGAGTGGATTTGGTGTGAAACACTAGAGAAACTCAGTGTTTCTCTAGTTAGAATTCTTCACATTGGTGGTGAATGGAACCAGACGTCTGTCTCTAAAAGCTCCCTCACAGAAAGTTCTTCCATCAAATGGTTGTGGCTGCGCTTTTTTGACAAATAGTTTTGAGAAGATTTGGGCCTAAAACAACCCCCATTCATGAAGGAGGGATACATGCAGGTCAAATAGCCACCAAAAAACTGATTTAGATCACAATTTTACATAATCAACATCCATATAAACACAAACATGTGGAGCTTCACTGGGGGGGACAGAGAGTAAAATAGCTGGATTTGTGTTGGAGATGTCTGGTTCCATTCACTTCCACTGTAAAAAAATCTGTAAAGAGTCTCTACAATCAGTGAGGCTGAATGAAATTATTTACACTTACGTGAACCAGAGCTTTGAGGTGGGTGAGAGTGCATGGCAGGAGCCGCTGGAAAGGGGGTCCTTTGTGGATTTATTTAACAGGAACTCCTGGAGCTTCTGTTTGACTTCCGTACTGGCCACTGCACCTGTCCCACCACAGGGTCACACTCATTATTACTATCTGAGCTCAGAACACACACCAGCTCTGAAGTCAGGCTGTGCACTGTGCAGAAAATACTTAGAACATACAAATGCATATAT
>JBBPDE010219325.1:0-13674 GCA_037974605.1 Nannopetersius ansorgii
AAAGAGACGCGTCTCCGTTTTTTTTCGAATATGACGCCGCCTCTCCCGCTGCCTTATGGGATAGTGCAGTGTCCATCGAATGCTTACTACAGAATTCAGCCGGAGGCAGTAGGTTATCCAGGTACTTCTCGCCTACTGTTTTTCGAATACTTTGAATTCGGACATACTACTCGCCTCGTATACTGTTTTCGCACACTATATAGTAGGGAAGTATGCGATTTCGGATGCAGCCAAAGCCTCGGTTCGTTATGTCAGTGTTTCATCCCAAGTGTTGCTTCCTGTATAAATGAAGGTGAATCCTGCCAATGCTTCGTGGAATTAACTTATATTTCATTCCACGTTTGCAATTTGTATAATTAAGTAGTAGTATTTTATTAATTAATTATGGACAAATGATGCTCTGAGACACGCTTCGAGTCGAGAATCGTGTAAAAAACCAAGTAACAAATACCACTTTATATTGTAATTGCAGTTATTTTATTATTATTATTATTATTATTATTATTATTATTATTATTATAACTTTTATTTCTTAGAACCTTTTTATTGTGTGGACACATTTATTGTGTTGACTCAAAATAATACAGAGAAAGAGAGAGAGAGAATGAAAGAATGAATGAAAAGATACCAAATAAATGGGGATTTCTGTGTACCATTGGCAGTTAGGTTCTCAGAAAAATAAAATTGACTGCTGATCTGCATAAAACCAGGGGGTTACTGTATTTTTTATCCTAATGATCCTTTGTTTTTATTTATAGCCTATAAAAAGTATTCCTTGGGCTTTTTCAAATCTTTGTTTTTTATTTATAACCCATAAAAAGTATTCCTTGGACTTAGGTATGTTTAAATAATCTGATTTGATCAGATAATTTATCCAGCCCTGTTAAAAAATAATATAATGATCAAAAATACCAACAGTGCAAGCAGCTGCCTTTTACATCTCACACACAGGTTATTCTGATTTGCTGCTTTCAGCTGCGCTTGTGAAGTCACAGCTCTGGAACAGAGAGCAGGCTCTGTGACCGCACCAGTCCTCCCTGCGTCTTATAGGTGCCTGTGTGGGCATTAATAACATTTTTAAGGCCACTTTCAGTTGTCTGTTTCTGCTGGAGCACTGACGTTGCCATGGCAGACTCTACAGGCTGCATGGTCACCAGAGAGAGTTATAAAACAGCCATTCACCAGGATGGCCTTGGGGAGGACGTTTGCCTAGGTTTTCTGACTTGATTTCTGCTGAATGTCGTGCCAGATTACACAAGGAACATTTGTGTGAGAACCTGTTCAAATTTCATGACCATTTCAAGCTTGTTAAGGTGGCAGACCAACTTAACTGTTTGACCAGCATAGGATGTACTTTTTGCCAAGCTGGTCAATCGCATCTAACAAGATCATCAAAAATCCAACTAATTAATGCCAAAAAAAAATATTTTGATTTTCAGAAACCAACCATCAGTCAGAGTTGGTCTTGGAACAAAAAAGGAACATTATGTGTTGCCCTGCTGGTGACATAAACATAACTTATGGGAACAGGATTGAATGTGTGACCACATCTTAGTAGAATAAACTGTAGTTAAACTGTGACTGTGGAATTGACTTTAAATGCATGGTAAAGCTGGGAAACAATAACTAAGTAATTTTCACATCTTTCTAAACTGTAATCACTTTTCCAAAACTATCACCAGTACTGCTAAGATGGCTTTATAATAATACGATCACAAATAAAAAGTTTTGTTTTTGTTTTTTGAAAAATATCTGCTGTAAATAACTGATGTAAATAACTGATGTGTTGTCAGAGGGAACACAGGTTTGATTTTTGAGCACTTTGTTTAATTCCAGTGCACTGATTTAATTTAATGAAGTACGGATTAGCTGCAGCAGGCTGGACAGTAACAGCACACAACTTTATTTAATACTGGGCTGTATTTAGTTATAGGCTGTGCTTAATATATGTCTGATTTGTATTATTCTAATATATTTATTAATTTATTCTAATGCTAGTTGTTTGTTTTTTTGAGTGAATAAATGCTCAAATGAAAAATCTCAGATATGCATAGGAATGTAAAAGCATTGAAAGCCAAGCACTGAGATCTTCTCAGAGCAGAAGAGAATAAATGAGAAATATTGACAGGTCATAGCACAGCTGAAACACAAAGGATTTTTATACCAATTATATGGTATAATATTATATAGGGGTACCTCAGTAGTGGGATTCGAACTCACAACCTTACAATTGCATGGGCAACTCCCTAACTAAAAGACCACCATGCCCCATGCATATGCCCCGGTAGAGTCAAGTAATTGTTTTAGCAATTTTTAAATAATTGTGTAAATTCTAGCAATTTTGTCTACCAGTGTGGTAAGTCTATAGTAACTTTAATCTGAAATATTATTGGCATTCTACTGTTATTTTAAGTACATATATTTGGTGGCTCTGAGGTAAACTTACTATAGTATAGTAATTTTATATGTGTATTGTATGGTCAGTTCTGTAGTGATTTACTCTGGAACAGTTCTGTAATTCTGTAGTGATTTACTCTAATACATTTTTGCAATTCTGCAGTAATTTACTCTGTAACAGTTCTGTAATTCTGTAGTAATTTACTCTAGAACAGTTGTGTAATTCTTTAGTTATGTACTCTGGTACCGTTCTGTAACTCTGTAGTGATTTGATTGACTCTGGTACAGCTCTGTAATTCTGTAATTATTTTACTGTGGTTTTAAAGCCTAGTGACTTTTATTCTGACTTTTATTGTTCCCGAGGTCCTCCGGAAGGGGCTCTTGACTGATGATTTGCCCCTGTCAGATTTATTTTCTTTTATTTACACTATTCCCTCTCGGAGAGAATCTCTGTCTCCACACGTAATGAATCGCATTTTCGGTCGGAGCAAGAACCAGGGCCCGCCCAACCTTTCAGAATGCGTTGGAAACGTGAGCTGTTTGGCTAATATTGCTGTCTCTTGTGCTCTAGAGCAGTGTGTTCTTGCATCCTGCATCCTCAGAGCCATGGCTGCTGCTGACCGCAATGATGCACACCTTTACAGATCGATGCGAGGGCCGAGTCCATCGATAAGAAGATCGCTCGAATTGACGCCGAGCTTATCAAGTACAAGGACCAGATGAAGAAGATGAGGGAAGGTCCTGCAAAGGTAGGTCATCAGCCAATCTGTGCTTCTCTGCATCAATGCATGCTCCTGCCCTCAGGCCGAACGGGCCCTGTAAGTTCGGCTTGAACCTCTTTTACAGAACGCAGTGAAGCAGAAGGCCATGAGGGTCCTCAAACAGAAAAGAATGTGAGTTTAATTTGATCTCCAAGATTACTGCCTGCTAGTGGTAAACTGGCGTAATAATAAAGTATTGCTTGCAGCTGAGCTTGTACACTTTACTTCATATGTACATATTATTGATAATATTTCTATTATATAGTAACCTTTTAATGTGTATAATACCCATATAATACTTACAGTTGTAACATTATCTAGTAATATTTTAATGGATTATAGTATGGCAGAATAACTGAATTATTTTACACAGAAATCCTGTTCAAATTCCGATAGTGTTACGACAGTCCTTTTTTGTAAGTTGTGTCTAATGTCCTTGTCCTTCTGTGTCCTACTGTGATTAAGGTATGAGGGCCAAAGAGACCAACTGGCCCAACAGTCCTTTAACATGGAACAGGCCAACTACACCATTCAGTCTTTAAAGGACACTAAAACAACAGTAAGGACTTCAGTTTTCTCTATCACAAAATTCTCAACAGGATCAAGCTTTGTCATTAGCGATGAGTATTCTAGGAATCTTTTCATCATATATAGGCAGTAATATAAAAATATGTAATAATATAAATACAGCCAAATAATCAAGTAATCATATATAACGTAGACATTTAATTTTTCTTCATATAGCCTACACAACATTTCTAACAATTAACATGTGTGCGTTTGTTAAAACCTTGTACTATTAAGCTCCCTTCTGAAAAATGTTCACACTGCTAAACACAGTATTATAATAAGATATGGATTCCCAGTTAATTATGCAAAATGCAAATAAATCATTAACTGGATCAATCAATTTTAAACAAACAGACATGACAGCTGTACTTGGATTGAATAGTGATGTAAAGAAGCAGACTCACTCCTGACTTGTTCTTTTGTAGGTCGAAGCCATGAAGATTGGTGCAAAAGAAATGAAAAAGGCCTATAAGCAAGTGAAGATGGATCAGATTGAAGTACGTTGAAATATTACGTTCTCCGCCTGTACTACCGAGCATAAATGTAAACCTCGGAATGGGTAACATTACACATATTTTTATGTTTGATACAATGCTACATTTTAAGATTGATACAATTTTAACATTTTTGTATAATTTTTTTTGTGTTAAAATTGTCTTAAAATATAGGTATATACATAAATGTAGGCTTTTAATTATAGTTGGTGTATATGTTCTCAAATACAATACCTGCAAATCCAGCCCTCCAACAAAATGTGCATTTTGGGGCAGTCTTAGCAAAACCTTTGGTCACTTTCACTTATAAATGATCAGGTTTATATCTCTTTGAATGAGGATAGACCTATTTCCATATGACGGATAGCCAGGCTAACATTTAAATATTTAATATTTTAAAATTGTTACACCCTTAAGAAACCTTAGTTACTTCTTTGTGATTTTTCTTGAATTTATCTTATATGAATGGTGACCTTGTGAGGCAATTGTAGACTCTGTGATTTCAACAAAGGCAATGGCACGAATGTGCATTTGTTGCGTTCTGTTAATTGAACAGTAAACAAGCTTCTGATTGTCTTTGCATTTAACTTTTAGGACCTACAGGACCAGCTCGAGGACATGATGGAGGAAGCCAACGAAGTGCAGGAGGCCCTAAGCCGCAGCTATGGCACTCCAGAAATTGATGAAGATGATCTTGAAGCAGGTTGGTGGTGAATATCAGTAAGACAGGAGATCCGGAAAATCCGAAGCATATTTAAGTGTATTTTTGGACTTTGTTTCAGAGTTGGATGCCCTCGGAGATGAGTTACTGCTGGATGATGACAGTTCCTATCTGGACGAAGCCTCGGCTGCACCCTCTATACCAGAGGGAATGCCCAGTGACAGCAAAACCAACAAGGTTCCAGTTGCATTGCATCAGATTAGCAGCAACCATTTACTTAATATAAGCTCTGGATTTTTTTGAAAACCATACATTTCCATAGATCCTGCCCTAGTGCAAATTTGTGTTCATGTTAATCACAGAAGTATTCTTTTGTTTGGATTTTCTTCACACTTAAACAGAAGACAGGCAGAATCAGCCTCTATATATATGTTTAGATCACTTATATTTTTGTCTGTACTGCAGGATGGCGTTCTGGTGGACGAGTTTGGACTACCGCAAATCCCAGCCACATAGACTGGATTGCTGCTGGATCTGCTGCCTCACTCAACATCTGCATATTTTTGTACAACTCACATTCAGATTCCCCAAGAAGCCTGTGTTTATGGAGGAGGGGGCTAATTTCAGCATGTGGACTTGTAGGACTATGTTCCCATTGTTTTATGAGTAATGGTATCATGTTTTCCATATTAATACCCAATAATGATGAAGACGATGATAACAATACTACTACTACTACTACTAATAATAATAATTACAATAGTAATAATAATAATAATATTAAAAGTAATAATAATAACAGTAGTAATAAGAGTATTAATAACAATAATCTTCATCATCATAATAATACCTATAATGTAAGTGACTAAGAACATGATGGCTTATTTTGATTAAATGTGACTGCTTGCGCTGCTGTTTGTGACTGGTAATTAATGGTCTGTCCTCTGAAAATATTTTTTTGCACTACATTGTTATTAAATACGCCGTCCATTTGAATTTACCCAATAAATTGTTTTATTTAACCCAATGAATGTTCCTGGCTGCAGTGGATTTACTGGTGGTAGCGAGGGAGCGCTGTTTACCTCACGTCCTGTTTGGCTGCGGAGCTGCTAGCAGCGGCTAATGTTGTAGCGATGGCGGGGAACACGATAACAGTGACTGTTGCTTATGGTAAACAAGCCTGTTCTGTTTTATGGATTCATGTGAATAGTTAAGCTGTCATGTCTACGAGTCACCCTGCTGGGGAGTTTCAACGATAAGTGCCGAGAAACGGACGTTAACTTCTACTCGCTACATGCTAAGTTAGCCGGCTAGCTGTGCTGTGTGTTTTCGAGCTCTGTCCCTTATGAAAAGGACAGTCACTCTGTATATGAAATTAAAATGTAAAAGTAGCTAGCTAGTGTGTTTATGTGTAATATGTTATTTCTTTTGTGCTATTTGCGTCTGCTTTGCTCTTGTTACTCTCAGGCACTTCCAAGCACAGCCTCACACTGACAGGACAGGATGGACAGGAGCCCACACTCAGGGATTTATCTGGGGCTCTGACAGATGCTACAGGTGTCCCAGCACCATCTCAGAAAATTATTTTCAAAGGTAGTGTGCTCGGAATAAGTAAATCTCCACGATTTCCTTATTATTTTTGTGCAGTGCAGGACCTTCTGTAAAAATCTGTTCAGAGAGCATTTCCTCTCCTACTGCATCTTCTTTTATTACTGTTACATAAAGGTGTGGTACTTACTGCTCTCCCCTGGTTCTCACACTGTCCTGAATATGTCCTCATATTGTCAGTCGCTTTGGATAAAAGTATTGCCAAATATATGTTATGTAAAAATATAACCTCAAAGACTCCCTTATGTACCCTTCAATCAGCAAATATGTAAGGGTTTTGTTTTTTGTGCTGTAGGAAAATCCTTGAGGGAAATGGATGAAAGTCTGTCCAGTTTTGGAATAAAGCAAGGATGCAAACTTATGATGATTGGGAAAAGGGTAAGAAAGGTCTATGTGCTTATAGGGTCATTCAAAGAACTGCTCTTGGACGCTTAAGGGTACAATTAAACTTGTGTTATGGTCTAAACTTGATAGAATAGTCCAGAGGAGGAGGCTGAACTGAAGAAACTCAAAGACATTGAGAAGTCCGTGGAGCAGACTGCAAAGAAGCTTGAGAAAGTGGATAGTGAACTGACCGGACTGAAGAATGTAAGAATGCACTGTTCCCAGCGTTTTGTTCTTCAGCTTGAATGGGGTTCGGATTTCATGTTTATGATTTTGCATCATTTTCTGTTGTTTCCAGGGGTTTTTAGCAAAGGATTTGCAGGCTGAAGCTCTTAACAAGCTGGACCACAGAGTGAAGATTGCAGCTGAGCAGTTCATGAAGATCCTAGAACAAATTGATTCCCTGGTGATTTATACCTTATTAGTTGCATTATTTATTTTAATTACATAAAGTACATAAAGTTGAACCTGATCAAGATGGTACTTGGTCTAAATATAGACCTGATGGAATTATGTTTACACTTTACATCATCGTAATAGACATTCACATGTTTTCAATGGCAGTTTCTGATATTGCTTGCAGAGTGTGCCTGAGAATTTTAGCGACTGTCGGATGAAGAAAAAGGGACTCGTGAAAACAGTTCAGGTAGAGTTTGTTATTGGATTGTACTAATTTGAATGAAGAAGCGTAATATAAGAAATAATCTGAGTATGAATCTCAAATGCCATGTCTAACTCATTTTTTCCCTCTATCACGGACAGGGATTCCTAGCTCAGTGCGACAAGATTGAAGCGGGTATATCGGATCATCTGGCAAAGATTCAGACCAAAAATTTAGCCCTGGCAGAGTAGCGAACCTTACTCCTTATGGCGGCGGTAACCCAAGAGTTGCTCTGTGAGCGACTGAAGAACCATCACACTGTGCTTCAGTACTGGAGCATGTTCAACAGTGTTCATAAATGCCTCGTGTCCTATAATGGGCAATCAACTGTTGCAGTCAGTTGAGCTGTGTTATGTTGCGTAATTACAGGACTTGCACTGCAATTATATTGTCTGATTCAGTGCTAACAGCATCGTGGGTCGGAATTGTCTTCTAAAACATGAATCTAAGGTTTTGAAGATTTTACAGGTCAAAATCTGCCTGAATTTGTGACCATTTTCAGTTTCTTGGCATGACAAGTAAAATCTGATGTCTGCTTAATGATTTAGTCCAAGTTAAAACAGAGTGTGTGTTGATTATGTCTTTGTGCATCTCCAAGCATTTTTCTTGGTCTGTTTACTCTTTTACCACACAATAAGGTATAACACAATACAGTACAACACTTCTGGGTTACCATATCTAATGAGTGCAGCTGAACAGTAATGGCTGCTCATCGTCTGCTTTGGTTGAACACTGTCTTAGTTGAATGATGCTTAAATATCAGTATGTTTGAAGCCATTAGTTTTCATTGCTTATAATGTGCTGATATAACCTTTGCTGGGGGATGTTTATAGGCATTGGGCATTTCCAGCATTTGTTGTCATGTGTTAGTGTGAATTATTTTGCTATGGGCAAATAAACTTTGTGCTTTGGTGATGTTGAAATTACATCAGGTGTTTTATTAACAGGATAGCATTAATAATTCAGCTACTACAAGCTTAAAGCTGCTTTTTCCCAGAGTTACTGAGATTCTGCTTTTTAAACATTGTATCTGCTTACTGTCCACTCTATAAGACATGTCCAACCTGTTGGTCCGCCGGCAGAAGTTGATAGTTGATTGAACATTGATGAATGGGGTATGTATGTATATTTGGACATGTTTGGTCAAATGATAAGGAAAAAATACCATCTACAGGACACACTTGAATATGACACTTTCCTAAACATTTTACTGCACAATTTACACAACAGACAGAAAAACAAATAAAACTTTTGCACTAATCTACTATATATATATATTAGCAAGATAGCAATGAGCCGATTTGTGTGTAATGCTGTTGAATATGTAATGCTTGCTATTCGCAGTACAGTGGCTCTTCCAGCTGTGCTGTTCAGAAGAATGCTACACATGTCTGAAGATATTGTACAAATGTTTGTTGAAGTATAATCAAACTATTTGTGAAAAAAGGAGGTGCTCACTGTCTCTTGAAGCTCCCCTCTTGAGGAGGTAGTTTGAATGCATCAGCATGTTGGTAATCCTCCTGAGCTGTTATGGCTCAGTGATTTGTCTTCACAAAATGTCAGATTTCTAAGCAAGCATCTGTCCCGTCCCTAAAAGCATCTGTCTCTAAACAATCTGCTCACTGGAAGTTTACAGCCGACACATGGCAGATGTCCTATCTGGGTGCTGGCATGCTTCTTTTCCTCCTCAAAGGCAGTTCAAAGGTAATTCTTTCCTGTCAGTTAGGATTGTTCTTGCTCTTTCTCATTCCCTAAACCTCTTACAAGTGCACAATTGATATACATAAGCCAATGCTAAAAACGGATTACTGTCCTTGATGTAGCCTGGCATACCAATTCAAGCAAGGCATGAAAAAGCCCACAGGCGTTTCCACGGCTCTCCATCATTCAGTCCTTGACATGGTCTGATGTGAAATACTCTATTTTAAAGAAATGTACCCAGTCTGACTTTTCAAGGGTGATGACGGGAAGCAGGGACAGGCAAATGTAGGTATTTTATGTACATTGCGTATCTCTAAAATGAGCACTGAACCAAAATGGGGTTTTTTTTTACTCCATGAAACAATCTCAGCAACCTATACATAATTATTTCTTGCAGTAATAATTATGTGCGCTTGCTTTTAGATGCATCGAACTATTACTGTAGAGTGGTTGAAGTTGGCGGGTCCCACAGTCCTGCCCCCGTTTTTATAGGCTGCTTGCTAGCATGACCTACCCCCTGCAGCCCTAGGCTATAATTAACAGCCTGCTAGCCATACAAGGTCGCAACTGTACTCTGCATTCTGCCGAGTGGCAGCATTATTTTTGTTCTGGGTAGTCCCATCTTGTCCTGTCGTTGGCTGCCCCTTGCGCCTTGCTGGGATTTTGGCTACTTTTGGAGTTGAGCTGCTTCTCTCCCTTTTTCCTGCAAAATTAGGAGTTCAGTAAGTGATTGTTTTTTTTCTACTGGAAAGCATGGCCAAAAACCATTTTCTGAGATTGATTTGTTTTATCAAAACTATCCCAGGCCTTTAATTTGTCGTGTGTTGAAGTCCAGTGTACAGCATAGTGGTATGGAAGTTCTAGTTTTACAATGGGGTATTTTCTATTTCCCATATATGTTTCATGTACATACTGATAAAATAGATTTTTACTTTAAAACTGATTCTTGCAATCTTTTCAAAAATCTTTTTACTGTTTTTTTTTAATGCAATTTGAAACATGTATCAGTAATGTGGCTGTGAACAAGTAGGAGTGTTAAGGTCCATAAGTGATGTATTCCCTGTAGAAAAAATGTATAAAATTAAGAGTGACAAGAAGTGTTCTTTGCATGATGCCATAGGAGAGCCATGGTTTCCAATAACCGGTGGTTCTTCAGAGAACCTATTTTGTGACTGGAATTTGAAAGTGAAGAACCTTATTAAAAGGTAAAGGTTCTCGGTTGTACTCATTCTAATGTAAATGTTCCAGGAATAACTCTTAAATTGGTAATGAAGCTTTAAATTATGTGGAGTTTTTTTTTTTTACCTGTTACACACACGTCTCATTTCAAACAGATGTTCAGGGACCCAAAGTAGTAATTCTACAGCATTGCACAGTCTTTACAAGCTTATTTTTCTTGAGAGTGTATACCCTGTCAGAACGTGAAGTGGAGTTTCTGATGTTCCTGGGAAGCTGGGATCCTTTAACATTGGATTTTAAAACACAACAGTAAGAACTGTGAGCTACAGCCAGATGGTCCATTGAAATTAGGAATTAAATGCTAATGACTAAAATTAAACTGAATGAATATTTGATATTCCTTGCTAGTAAAGTCTTACAACTTAATCTCAAATCCATTTTAAAATTAAGTTGTAAGAGTTTACTGGCAGTGCCTTAGAACAATTGCAGAACCATATTTTGTAAATGAGATGTGTGTGTATGTGTAAATATTATATAAATATAATATAAATATCATTTAAGTCTATTATAAACACTCACAGGGTCTTCAAACTCACAAATCTCAGTTCTAAGCATAGTTCTTTTAAGAACCATCCACTGAAAGGTTCTTTTTAAGTAACCAAAATTTCTATGGCATCACACAAAGTAAATTCTAGGCACTCTTATTGTTAGGTCCATACGTGAAAGTATTAGTATTTTCTCTGAAAGGTTCAAAAGCCTCAACGTGATAAGTAACTTAAGTTACTGAATAAATGTTATTAATAAGAATAAGAGTTATTACCCACCTCTGGTAATTACATGAACTTTTGGGTATGATAATTTGCTTCTAAATGCCATTGAATTAACCCTCAATGAAATGGCAATTGTACTTGAAGACTCAAAAGTGAGAGGAAAAGGGGGCCTCACAGGACGCTCTTAAAGAAAGCGCACAACCACGATCCACTCAGGATGTCGGGATCCTTGCAAGTGCAGCAGCAGGAGCAGCGGGACCTCCAGACGCGCTATGAAAGCAGCTATCACCAAAGCAGCTTGTCCTCCGTCAGCCACCAGTCCTATGCTGCTCACACGAGCAGTAAGCGGTAAGAGGAGTCAGGCGGTAGGGAGGCTGGAGCATGCAGGCCATGTGTGCTGATCTGAAGCCGACTCCTGGAGAACCACCTCTCCCTGCTTCTGCTTTATAATCTCATTTAACCACATTTAACCAGAGTTAGTGCCCATCACTCAACAGCCTCAGCTGCTTTGCTAACCTGATCCTCTAGTTCAGGGGTGTTCAGCCCTGTCCAGCACAGTCTTGTGAGTTATGAGCAGTTAGTTATGAGGTTTAGTGGGTCACCAGACTATGTTGGACTCCAGCTCTGCAGGGCTGGAATAAGACGCCTCTGTCCTAGATCCTCCAAAGGGATACTCATTACTTGGTTTTATGTGTGATCAACATTTTCTCATGTATTGTTTCATCTAGTCATCAGAGACCTCCACGGTGGTTCTCCTTTTGCTCAGAACACTCGTACAACACAGCAGAACCAAGAAAAAAACATGAAGAGCACAGTGTAACTGGCATAGCTACACGGAGAACTGGAATAGAGCAGAAGGTTTATGAGGTTTATGACTTTATGAGGGTCTCTAAGAACTAGATTCAAAACTCTGTCCTAAAGAAAAGTGTAACTTTGTCTCAGATTTGGCTTGTTGGGTTTGTGAGTCATCATTTCCAGAGTTTCCTGCAGTTTCATGCATTATGATCCAAAGCACAAAATGTAGTTTAGTTTAGTTTAGCCTGATTTAGTTTGTGGCTTTGTAGAGTGACAGGCCTGTGCAGAAGTTTGGACACCCTTGATCACCCTTGTTTTGCTGATTTTTGTTTAATGGTTAGTAGCGTACACAAATAGTTTTATTTATTGCCTGTTATTTCCAAATACACACCCCGCCCCCAAATTAATGTTGTGCCCCAACTTTAGCACTAGATGCATTCTGTTTCCCCTTAATGTTAAAACAAGCAAATCAACTGTAAATAAATGTGCATTAAAACATGCAGAAAAGTGTTCTCTGTAGAGAATGTGCACTTGTTTTGTCTGAGAAAATCAACAAATGACCAGGGGTGCCCATTCTTTTGCATACAACTACACATGTAAATACAACAAGGACTTTAATAGCACAGCATACACTGTCTCATGTTGTATTGTATCACGGTGTTGTGACTACCTGGTATTTTGTAGGCAGTGTGTTCGCCTTTTATCTTGGGGTATGAGCTTTAAATTGGTCCACTAAAAAGTACAATATGGGTTACAAATATTGTGCTTTTATTTTATTTTCAAGTTCAAAGCTGAAAACAGATGGATTGACGTATTCTGATATTCACAAAAAAACATGAATAAATAAGCATACAAATTTTAGCTAGTGTGTTTTTTGCTGTATCTAACAGTGTATACATTTTATACATTTTATAAGGAAATTTGTGAAAGGTTACATAATTACAGTTATACTTTTCTACAAGTGAGTTTTGTTGAGTTGAGGTAGAGCTCTGGTGTTGGTACGCTTTTACAGTTCATCTCTTGTTTCTTGTTTTTTTGCTGTTAGCTATTTGAAGTTCCTTCTTGTATATAATGATGCTCGCTGAGAGCACCTTCAGTGCTTAAACAATTTAAAGCCTTTCTAAACTTAGCCCAAGTTTCCATGAGTTAAAAAACACTTTGAATAGTTTGTTTCCGAGAGCCAGGCTAAGTAATCCTGTATTCTCTTCAGACCAAATACAGGGTACCATAACTGGTTTTAGCAGAATCCTGAGATAGCAGTGTGTCAAAGTGAGGTCAGCTTGCTTTTGTTCCATTATTAACGTCTTTTCTAAATGTTGCAAACTGTTCTCCATGACCCTTTGAGAGAGGGAGAGAATTTGAGCCTCTCAGCTGCATGGAGCCAAGTTTATTAATGGGAGCTAAGGGTTATTTGTGGCTCCGGGGACACAAGGATCACAGAGGCTCTGGAGGACTCTTACTGTACTGGAGAACTGTACCCTCACTCTCCAGGTTAAGCTCCAGGAGGGTGGAAAAGTGAGATGAATTTAAAGAAGTGTGGGAGAAATATGGATAATTTATTATATTCTTTATTAAATTATAGTACTCTCCACCTGGAATATATAAATACATATATATGTGTGTGTGTGTGTGTGTGTGTGTGTGTGTGTGTGTGTGTGTGTGTGTGTGTGCATGTGTGTGTGTGTGTGTGTGT
>JBBPDE010219339.1:5000-13674 GCA_037974605.1 Nannopetersius ansorgii
TTTTTCCCTTCCCCTCTCTGGTTCCTTTCCTTCTCTCTTTTCTTTTCTTTCCCCCTCCTTTTTTTTTCATTTCTCTGTTTTTTTTCTTCACTCTCATTGTTTCTTTCTCATTTCTCACTCTCATTTTCCTTTCTTTCTCTTTTTCTTTCCTTATTGTGATTTTCCTTTCTCACTCTTCATTCTACTCTTCACTTTACTTTCTTTTTCGGTATTTCTCTCTTCTATTTTATTCACCCTATCTTCTCTCACTTGTTTTCTTTCTTTTTGTCTTTCTCTTTTTCTCTTTGCTCATTATTTTTTCCTACTTTCTTTCTTGCTTTCTCTGCTTCTCTCTCTTTCATTCCATTCATTCACAACCCCCCCCCCAGCCCCCCCACGAACAGTTCCTGCCAAACTGCGATGTGATTGGCCTGATGACCTGGAGGGGGTGTGTTTTGCAGGTCCTAAAACTGCACGATGGCCTGTCAATCACCTGAAGCCCCACCAACAACACACTGAAATCAGTGAAAGGGGAGTGGCTGAGCGGGTCACCATGGGATACAGAGGTGCCGGACAATCTCACGGCTTTCTGTGCCAAACCTGGAACGTCCCGTCTGCACTGACCACACCCCCTTTTACACACCTGTTTACACACTGACTGATGCACTTTTTTGGAAGGGATTCTGGCGTCTCTCACACCAGACTCTGTTCTTTAAAAGATCAAAGACGCTGATTTTTCACCCAACGGGACGAAAACATCAGGGATTTTAATCCAGGATACTTCAGGAACGTCTGGAGAACCAAACCTGAAGATTCAGACTCCATACAGAGGAGATACACACACACATACACAAACCCACTGCAGGAATCCACACTGTATAGTAAATGTCTCTCCTTATAAGCTCCTCCCACTTACCTGATTTTTCATAGCTACTGTTTCTAGGCTGAGCTTTACAGAACGCTGGTAATGCTTGGTATTACTGTCTTTGTGAGGACCTTCCGTTTACTTGTGTAGTGGTGTTTCAGTAATATCACCTAAACCTGACCCTGACCTTCAGTCAACAAAAGACTTTTTTCCTGAAAAGGCTGAATTTAAGAGCTGAAGCAGGACACTCACTGTGAGGGCCAGCAGAATTTGCAAATCTCTACAGATCTAGCAGTATTACTATCATTGTCAGGACAATTGGCTCACAGAAAGACAAATACACACAAACACAGTAATCATAAACTGCGTGTGTATGTGTGTGTGTGTTTGTGTGAGGTTCCACAGTTTCTCTTTATACTGAATGGGGTTTAACCAGCCTTTTGTAAAACTTAACTATAGAAGAACACCTGTGGGCGGGGCCTGGAGGGACCTTTTGTGTGTAAAAATATAAAAAAGTGAAGATAAAGCTGCCGCAGACTGCATGAAGATGCCCCACACACACACACACACACACACACACACACACACACACACACACACACACACATAGTCTTATGGAGTTCCGATGCCTTCTCCACCGCTCAGCCTTCATTTTTTACCACTGGAGGAGGAGACGGCAAAAACACTGAAGCCTTCGATACTCTAACTGTTTTTGAGCGTTGGGGGTTAATTTTTTAAAACACTCCTGATTTAAAAGACTCGTCTGTCCTGTTTGCTTGAGCAGCTCTCCGTTTTATAAATGAAAAATGGACACTTTTTTTGTACAATATGTGAAGATATGAGAAGTGAAATGTGTGTGCGTGTGTGTTTAATTTGTACAGGTCTGATCTAGAAGTGTAAATATACTGTACATTTTTTTGCTAATATTTCAGAGGAGGCAGAGTGTTTGGAGGCCAATCGGCCCCAAATAATCTGCTCATTTGTGTGTGTCAGAGAAGCGGCTTGTTCTTTCAATATGAAAGACTTAATTTAAAAGTCCATTTATTCTGAAGTTCTTGACATTTTTAAAAGATTACACCTGTAGCCGACCAGCAGAGGGCGCTAATGCCCTATGTTCACCCCTCCTTGGTTTCTGGCAGCAGTTTTTACAAAAATTGTTAAAACGTTATCTACACGATTCTTTAAGTAGTCTCTTGTTTTCAAACAATTATGTTTTCTAAAAAATTACATTTGCCCACAGTTTTCACATAGTACCTTACTTTTTTTAGCCAATTACTTGCCATCATGATTGATTTCCTTAATATTTTATGTCAAAATACTGACAATTTCCAATCAGTTATTGAGTCTCTTTAGATACAGGGGGTCTTTGAGTTACAGCATACAACGTTTCGAGTTGACTCTCTGTCCCACTGATCTTACACCACTAGTCTCATACTTATGGAATACGTGGGTGAACAATAATGCGGCGTATGGGTGAGGGAGCTTTCCTTTTCCTGTTTCTGTGGCTTAGTTGTGTTTTTATGATTTTACAACTGTATTTGGATAGATAGGTGACTTACGCTCGCCTGTGTTTCGACTTACACCAAATTTCAGATCACGTCACCGTAACGGTATCATAACTCTAGGACCCCTTGTACTTTTATTTTGAGATATTTTTAGACACTGCTGCCAGAAACTTGGATGAGAGAAAATAGGTAGGAATTAATTTCCTGGGTGAAAAATGTTCAGAAAACCCACAGTGGGTTTGAAGGTTACTGACTTTTCCTGAACAATTCATTTAATTCCAAAGTGGCACCAAGATCAAAGGAATGGCTCCGTCAAACGTGCTAACGTGGCTCACTTGAAGCTTCTGGAAACCAGTTGTAATCACTCCAGTCCCACAACAGGTGGTTAGCATTTAGTATTAGCACATTTGATAGAGCCATTCCCATAAAGTTTAGGCTTTGTCCAATTTTTTTTACACAATAAACAGAGCTGTCTGGTTCTTTAGCTGAACACCAAAAGAAGAACTTCCTGTACTTTCTGTTCCGAAGCAATCAAGGTCCGATTTAACAAAAAAAAGATTTTATATGGAAAGTTTTTCAGAAATCTTGTAGATAAAGCACAACTTTGCCTAACCATGTTTTTTCTGTCCAGCAGGGGGACTTTTGAATAGTGTGTTTATTCAAAAAAAAAAACTCCGTAACTATTTTCCCATTTTTAAAATAAAATCTTGTTACATTAAAATTGAGAATGTTGTTTCTTTCTCCTTTGAAGGTTTCACTTTTGGAGGTTTTATTGCATTTTATTATGAATATACAGTTGACCCCTGAAATTCGCGGGGTTACATTCCAAGAGCACCTGCGAATTGTCAAAAACAACAAATTTGTGATGTCGTAAAAAAGGCTATAAATGCTCAGCTTGATACATTACCCTTAAAAAATGTAAAGGTAAACTCGGGCTAATGGTAAAATAACATTAGTGTGAAGCTGCATTAGTTCACTAGTGCCACCCGCTGAACAAAAATATGAAGTGGCTAACGACACCCAGGATCAGAGTTGGGGACCCAGATCTCCATGAGGTAAAGCTGAGCAGAGATGATCGACTGCTTATTTTTGTGCAAAAATTCTTCATAAATGATAAACCAATTTAAAGTGGCCCCTTACCATCATGCGTGAACACACCACAGCACACAGTGTGAACAATGTGAAATTCCTTCTCTGCATTCAACCCATTCACTAAGTTTTAGCGTTATATTACAATGCTAAATGTTGCGAACACTAGAAGTCAATCACCCAAATCTTTTACAATAAACATGAACCCAAAACTTGTCTGGATCCTAAACCACATCCAGCTCTTCATTAAGTTGGATCACACTTGAGGACGTGGTTTAGGACACAGTAGGATCTACTGAGTCATGAAAGTTAGCACTTCAGTGTGGAGCTGAACATCACAACACCTTTTTAAACAGAAGGGTCTGCTGGTACAAACCACTGCAGCAGTGCTGATCTACAGTCAGCTTCTGTGAGTTCATAAATATGACCCCAACAGTTGGTCTGACCTCTGGCAAACGCAAATTAAATTTTTATGCCCCACCAGCTGTGGCCACCATAACAATAAATACATAAAGTACAAAATAGTTTCTCAGAACATTTTTATTAAAAAAAGTCATCTCATAATAGCAATAAACCAATTTAAACACCAGCTAAAATTGAAGTTTTTTGTGTAATACTGAAAAAAAACAAACTACTCTTAAAACTCCTCACATATAGTAACGTTCCTAATGAAGCAGCAGGTGGCGCTCATACTTACGGTGTGTGGAGTGACTTTTTTTTTTTTTTAGATATAAATACAAATAACACAAACAAAACACGTACATAAACATGTGCACCTTCTGAAGTTCTACCACTGGGGTCATAAATAGTGTTTCAGGTTCCAACAGGAGGGTCAAGCACAATCTTCCAGAAATCTGTTCCTCTCCGAACCCTCTGTGCACAAATACAAAAAACAATTTTCTTTTCGTTTTCCATCATCTTCACCACCACCATCAACAACATGGTCATTGTCTTTTAATCGTGTTCCTATGGGAGTGTGTCAGAGTCAGTTTGTGTGCGTGTGCGTTAGTTTGAGTCTTCGAGGCTTGCACTCTTGCGGTCCGAGCCGTCACACATCCGGACCATGATGCTTTGCAGGCTTGGCTGGACAATCCCCAGCAGGGGCCTCTGGGAGGGATCTCCGTTCCAACAGGCTTCCATCAACTGCCAGCACTCTTCATCAAAACTGGGCAGACGTTCAGGTCGAGAACCTGGGAGATCGTCATCATCATCACAATCATTATCTTCATCAAAACTAAGTAAATGCTCAAGCTGAGAATTGACTAATTGACTAGAACCTTAAGATCATCGCTAACATCAGGATTACAGTTACTATGACTGTGTGCGCGCGCGCGTGTGTGTGTGTGTTTACCTTTCTTGACGTTGGTCCACAGCTGGTCTTTGCTGGAGCATTTCTCAAAAGCTTCAGGGAGTTTAACAGATCCAGTACAGAGATACCAGAACAGTATCCCGAACGCATACACATCCACAGAGTTATCGTACTTCCCTACACAGACAAACAAACACACACACACACACACTTACGTGTGGACAAAATTGGACAAAATAACAGGGAGGTGTTTCTGTTAAAGTGGTCAAAGAGTGCTGGTGTGTGTGTGTGTGTGTGTGTGTGTGTGTGTATTACCTGTGAATAGTTCGGGTGCCATGTGTATTGGGGTCCCTACGATGCTGCCAGACATCATGGCCTCTGGGGTACAAAAGCCGAGGTCAGTGATCTTCGCACGGTTCTGCTTGTCTAGCTACACACACACACACACACACACACACTTGACTGTCAAAGCATTATGGAATAGATAATGAAGTCGTATTACAGTCGTTTATTGTGTGACCACTAGAGGCCGCTGTTTGTGTCTCACCAGCACATTCTTCAGTTTAATGTCTCGATGCAGGAGCCCCTGACTGTGAAGGAAGCGGATCCCCTCCACCACATCCAGAGCAATCTGGAGACGCTCCTTCAGACACAGACCAGCCTGGAGACACACACACACACACACACACACACACACACACACACACACACACACACACACATATATACAATTACAGAGTGCTATACAGGACCCAGTAAACAGTGACATGGTGTTGGTAGTATAGTAACAGTAGTATTTTTACTATAGAATATAGTAGTAGTAATAATAAAAAAACAAATTATAAAAGTACAATAATAATAATAAAGCAAATTTCCCATCTGTGGGACTAATAAAGGATTATCTTATCTATAATAATGACAAACACTTGTGCATGCACTAGTGTGCTTACTTTAAGCAATTCCCACCAGGATAAATAAAGTTTTTGGATTCTGTTTCTGATGTGTGTGTACCATTAAGCCCGTGTAAAGGTCCCTGTGAACTCTGTTTGGGTATGTGTGTGTATATACCTTTAAACCTGTATAAAGGTCTCGGTGAAGTCTCTCCATGATCAGCAGGACCGCAATGTTGGATCCTCCTCCATACGAGTGATCGATAACAGAACCATGAAGATCCACCAAACGCTCATGTTTAGGGAGAGAACTGTGTGTGTGTGTGTGTGTGTGCGCATGTGAGAGAGACAAGAGAGAGAGAGAAATAAGACAAGCAAGATTAATCACAACTGTGATTATTTTACAAACATTTAGTACGTGTTGATTGGCGATACTTTTATCATCAAAAATATTAAATCACTAAATACTACCAAAAGTTTGTTTTTTCCCTGTAGTTACCTGTCCTGCACAGCAGAGGGCACAGTATGTATGTATGTATGTATGTATGTATGTATGTATGTGTGTGTGTGTGTGTGTGTGTGTGTGTTACCGTGTGTAGTGGAACTCCAATGCCAGGTCATTCCAGTGTTTATCATCAGGTGGTACAACTGATTTCAGTGCACAGGGGTAGCGCCCCCCCCAGCTATCGCACAAATACACGACCCCATACTGCCCCCGGCCCAGCTCACGGCCCAGCTTTGGCTTTCCTGACAAGGAAACAAACAGTAAACAAACTCAGTCTTAAAGTAACAACTCAGCAAAACAAAACCACACTTCAGCCTAGCAGTTAGCACCATGCTAACTAGCTTCTCTTGCCTCCTAATGTAGATGTAGGGAGAGAGAGAGAGCTACATTCACCTACTGGGGTGTATTAAAGGTATATCTTCTGCAGGTTTAAACCTATCACTTTTAACCTGCAGACGACATGAGGCCAATTTGAAGTCTGATCTGACCTTAAAAGCAGCAACAATCACTACAGACAATAACCACACACACATACTCACGGTCTCTCTCTCTTGCTGCTAAACACCCACAGAGCGGAAACACACAAACACATGCTTACACACAAACATGCACAATAAAGGGAGTGGTTAAGGTGTGTGGGTGAGAAAGAGAGAGTTGCCGCATGCTGCAACATCTAACATAGTTATGCAAGTGTGTGCATTCTCACGGCACAACAGGATACCAGTGTGCGTGTGTGTGTGAGCCTGTGTGTTCTCAACATGCAGATTTAGTGTGTGCGTGTGCGCGTGCGCGAGTCTGCATTGCTGTGTTTCTTCACCATTCAATAGACTGAAAGTGTGTATGTTGTGTTCAGAATAACAGCAGTGTGTTTAAAAAAAGTGCATAGAGCTCAAAATTCTTATAATAGCTTTGATCTCAAAACACACAAATGCATTGGGCACACTGCACATTCTATACCAAACCAGAATATGAACATTTTTGAATGTCTTAGTCCTTTACAGAAAGTGAGGAAAAGTGAATTTTAGACTAAATTTTTAAAAATCGTAGTGTCTGCATTCTTCTTTATAAACTCAAACACTCCCCATATAAACTGAAAATGTTAAGATTGTGCTTTCTTTTGAATCACTGAACTAATATTTAGTTGTATAACCACTGTTTCTGCTGTACATCTGTATTTTGTGGATTCAATCAACTTCTGGCCCCTGTGAATAAGAATTCCAGCCCAGGAAGATTGGACTACACTCCACAATTCTTCTGCATTTCTTGGTTTTGCCTCAGAAACTGCATTATTGAGGTCACCCCATCAGTTTCCTATTGGATTAAGGTCCAGGGATTGGGCTGGTCACTCCATAACGTCAATCTTGTTGAGGGACAGACAGAGAGACAGGCAGAGAGACAGACAACAGGACCTCTGGAAAAATTTTGAGGTATTCAAACTGATCCATGATCCCTGGTATGTGATACATAGGCTCGACACCGTAGTATGAGAAACATGCCCACATCAAGATGCTTGTGACACCATGCTTCACAGCGTTCTGTGGCTTGAACTCAGTGCTTGGGTGTCATCTGACAAACTGTCTGTGGCTTTCATCAGTCCACGAAATGTTGCACCTTTTCTCTTTAGGTCAGTCAATGTGCTCTTTGGCAAAATGTAACCTCTTTTTTCCAACAGGGGGGCCCCATGCTGATAGCTTGGCTTCACATAGGTGTTTTCTGATTGTAACAGTACTCACAGGTAACTTTAGACCTTCTTTGATCTTCCTGGAGCTGATCATTGGCGGACAATAGCCTAAAAGCTAATCATTTAGGCTATTCTCCAATCCATTCGAATGGTAGTTTCTGTTTTTTTCCCCCCCATGTCTTTCTGTCATTTACTGCCTTCCTTCCTTAAGGGCAATAATTGGCGCCAGTATTTTCAAAGAATGAATGACCTCACTAACTGAACTCCACACCGCTATTATTTTTAACACGCTCCTTTTTTTTAACATCCTTCAGTTACATGACTGTTGGGTCTGAAATACACTACTTCACCTACTAGTAAATTATTTGCCATGTAGAAATATAATTTCCACCAAAGACAGTGATTGATCAGATTACTGACTGCTATTATTTTGAACACAACTGTACATCTGTGTTCTCACCATACAGCAGGTTGTCTCTGAGTGGTTTGTGCGTATCTGAGTGTATGTATGCTCTCACCGTGCAGCATGACGTCTCTGAGTGATCTACTCTCCAGTGACAATCGTGCGAGTCGGGGGGCGTGGTCTTTTCTGACCCGCAGCCACAGATCCTCGGTCCTCTCCAAACGGCCCGTATGACCCTCCTCCAGCTACACGCATGCACACAAACTTAGTTTGTAAACAGTTTGTAACAGACATGTACAAATATATGTGAGCAGCATTTCTACATTCTCTCCTTCAGTAAAGAGTCCTGGAATACAGCTGCCGCTGTTCACTAGCGCACACACACACACACACACACACACACACACACACACACACACACACACACACACACACACACACACACACA
>JBBPDE010219354.1:0-13671 GCA_037974605.1 Nannopetersius ansorgii
CTGTAACTAATGACTGTAAGTCGCTCTGGATAAAGACATCTGCCAAACGCTGTACATGTAATGGTTGAGCGGTTTATAAATGGGAAGAATACTGGCTTTAACAAACCTTGGGGCTGGCTCAGCTCATGGAACACCACTATATCGTGCGGGTCGTTGAGATGTTCAGCCAGGCTGGTCACGTCCAGACCTGTCAGCCTGTTAGCGCTGTAGACGGCCTCCTTCTCTCGGTCTGTCCAGTACACGCGGTCCTGAATGAGAAAAGATAGACAGCTGATAAACTAGAAGGAACTGAGGTGAAGGAAGAAGGGCACCAGAGCAGCAGGAGACCGGCAAAGCTACACAGTCTGCCCGGGACAGGGCTGTAAGGAAAATCAAAGAAAACAGAGGCTGAAGTTCTACACGCTGTGCCATGAAGAAGCAGTGCTGAATACTACAGCTGACCCCGCGGACAGACTCCTTCAGCTCCTAAAGGCCTCCTCTGTGTTGTGGCTCTGCTGTTAGACTGGGTGGTCCGCAGGCTTTACTCGGGATAAAGCCGGATGCTGAAAAGCCTCATCCGCCAGCGATCAGGGAGGCCGGGAAATCACAGCCTCCCATCGGAAACGAGAGAGGTATCCTTTTTGCCTTTCATTCCCAGCCGAGGAGTAACTGAAGCCCCTCTGCTGGGAATAAAGACCCTGTTGTGAAACCTCCTATCAAATTAGCCCAAAACCCACAATAACTTTACGCGGAAAGTGCTATGTTTATCTATTTCTCCTTATCGGCACCCCGACTGTGTTAACGAACAGTTGCCCGTCCCAGCGTTGCCATGGAGACTAGAGATTAGGCAGGGAAAAAAACTGCTGCTCTGATACCCAAGATGCAACAACTGTTAAGACTGAGGCATCTTCAAGCCCACGGACTCGCAAGCACTCTGCGACAGCAAACATAACCCTTCATTAACATTTATTAAGACTTAATCCAACAAGTGTCAGCTGTTATAAAGGCTGCTTTTTCATGTAATTTCACTAAAAATGCAAAAAAAATCTATACAGTTTTATGTCAGCTGTCACAAAAGGTGTATGAATGCTTGCCTTCAGTACATAGAGAATATGTGACTAACACATTATGGTCATTATATACTATAACAATGTTATTTAATGAATATATAATACAATATTAATGGGGTAACATTCCCCTCCCATATTATGCCATATATATACACACACACACACACACACACACACACACACACACACACACAAACACACATATATACATATACATATACAATATTGTGTGCACTGTGTGCAGCCCATGTCAGGCAATCTGGACTTCAGTGGGTGGAGCATGTGAGGCTGAGGCTAGTGAGAAATGACTGATGTGTGTATCTCCACCGTGAATCAGTTTAGTTTGCTACATGCGTGGAACCCTATAGTCTACAGTTCACTCACTCCGGACCTTCCAACTGTGCCTCCAACTCACACAGCTGTATCAAGCGCCCATGTGAATGAACAGCAAGGTGACAGGGTTAGCACTTCTATTGAATCCACACTCTCACACACACACACACCCATACACACACACACAGTCACAATAGCTGTGCCTGTGGGTGCGTGATATGGCCTGGATAGGGAATGTGAGTGCTGGAGCACAGCAGAAAGCCTGGAGAGCCACTCTGGGTTCACACGCACTTAACATCACTCATACACACTTGGCAAAGCCGACATTGGGACCAGGACGTGCTTTAAACACACACAAAATCAGCCGAACAGACATCTCCTGTCACACCGCAGGCTTACGCTCTCAAATGAGCTCGATACAAAAGGAGGAAGTACAAATACAAGTTAATACCTAGTACTCTAGACATGTATTCTATGTGGCAGGATGGACACACACACACACACACACACACAGCCTTACCTCGAACACGGCGAGGGCGTAGGGATGGCCGAGTCTTTCGTTGGACGACAGGATCACTCTGCGTTGAGCTCCGTTAAAGTCCACACTGGAGATCAAATGGAGCTTGGAGTCCACCCAGTACAAGCGCCTTCCCACCACGTCTACACACACAAAGCAGCACCGTCACACTCTCGCAGCTCAGCTCTCCCCTCAAGAGTGATAAGTGAAGTGAGCTTCTCTTACCCAGTGTGATTCCGTTGGGCCACTCGATGCCCTCGGACACCAAAACCTGCCGGTCCACTCCGTTCATGCCTGCCTTCTCAATCTTGGGCCTCATTCCCCAGTCTGACCAGTACATAAACCTGTTAGGAGCACAGACAACAGCTCACATGCCAGTTCTTATGTTTATTTCAGCACTTACTCATTTATTTGTGGAAACTTGATGATATAGTGCCTGCCCACTTTATTGGAAACACCTGCAGCACCACCTTGTTGGTTTAGTGCGGCCCTCCACCGTGTCTGTGAGGACACTGAGGTCCTTAAGATCTCCAAGCATGACACCCTGGTAATGTAGCCTAATATTCTGAGAAACTTGCATCCCAAGAGTTTCCAAACAGCAGTGACTCTCAACTGACCTCAGAACAGCTGTGGTCACTCTCAGACTTCCTTGCTGTGTTCAGTTCTGCAGGCCACGCCAGCCTGAATGACTTTGACCTCTTATGCAATACACATGCCATTGGCTAACATATGGCATACCCCATGACACATATTGACATAAAGTGTATAAGCGGTGTTTATGTTAGGTACTTAAGAAATCAGCTGATTGATGTATTTGTAACAGTGAGAGTAGCTTCTACCCTGTTAGCTAGGAGATCTAAGGGCCCCCTCGTCTTCACATTTAACAAACTAAATTAGAAATGCCTAGGTAGAGATATAACTTGAGAACCAGTGAGCTGGGCTATGGTAGAGCTGATGGGATGGCGTAACGCTGTCGGGATGTGGGGTGTAGAGGACGTAAAGGGGTCGCAAAAGAACTGGGATTTTATTACCAAGATAAAACACTGTGTATAATAACAATACAAATAATGTACCACTGGGCAAGATACAATAAACACAACATAGTGGAAACGGAGATCCAGCAGGACATTAGAGTTGACCGACAAACCCAAAGCACAAAGCCAGGGGTATAAACACATAATCATAAACCAGGTGTAGCTGTGAGGGGGGCAGGACCAGGGTAAAGCCAGGGAGACACAATAATGGACTCACCCTTGCTCCGGATCCACAGCGATGGCCCGTGGTTCGCTCAGCTCAGTGTCGATCAGGACTCGTCTCTGACCGCCATCAGCTGACGCCACCGAGATGCTTCTGTCGCCTGAGTCTGTCCAGTACAGGTTGTGCTGCACCCAGTCCAGAGCCAGGCCCTCCGGGGAGTGCAGCTCGGTGTCAATCAGGGTTAAATGGCGGGACGGGTCACTAGCCTCATGGATGTAAGCACTGAGCAAAGACACACACATGAACACTCCCAGTCAAACACAGTCCTCATTACTGCACATTTAACCTCTGATATAAGTTTGATCTGTGCTAGCGTTAGCCATGTTAGCTAGCGGAGCTGTTTCAGGTGCAGAGCGCCGGTTCTGTTACTGTACTTGAACACCAACTTGCAGGTTCTGCAGGTCTCTGTGCTGTTTGTGTTCTAGAGTGAAGGATCTCCATACATGTGTGTCTGTCTTCTATGCTGCGTGTCTCTCGTCTTGTTGTGGTCTTGTTTTTAGACTCCCCCCATGCCAACGGTACCGCCCCTTTTATGACGAGCATTGGTTATTGCATTGCAGAGATTGCATTGTGTACACAAGCGAGGGCAGAGAGAGGGGAAAAACTAGTCAATTTCTCAAAGGGGGCGTCGACTCGTGCCTCTATAGTCAACTAGTGGGACTAATAAAGTATCGTTTATATCTTATCTGTAACGTTCTCCCTGACTTTTTTCTGTTTTTTGGCTTATTGTATGTTGTTGTTTACATTCTCCATATGCCTTTGTTTACATGTCTGTTCCATGCGTGTCTGTTTTGGCCTTGGCCCCGCCTCCTCATTAGTACCTCCATCTGTGTCTTGTTCCTGTCTCCTCCCCAGCCCGGATGTTTCTCATTTGTTTAGTTAGTGTAACTGGCCCCGTCTTCAGTCTAGTTTAGGTTGGTTCTTGGTAGTTTTGCTCATTTATCTTTGTTCTGTGGTTCTGGCTTTGTGTTTCTGCTCTGTTCTTTGCGCTCTGTGGTTCTGGCTTGGTAGTATGTTCTGTGTTTTGCCCCTTTTGGTCATGTTTATGTATTTTACACCTCAGTCCCTTCTTGATGAATTTTGTTTCGCTTTGTTAGTACCTGTGTGTTAGTTCAATGTTCTGTTAGTTTCTCGTTTAGTCTCCGGTTTCTTCTTCTTTTGTTAATGTTCGCAATTACATCCTTCGTTCAACACCTCCATGTGACAATATCATAATTGTGAAAAACCTGCAAAACCTTGTATCTATCTGGCAGATGTTGGTCATGAGCTGTCATGACAGCTATCATAAAGCTATTAGCGGTAATTGTCATGATAGACGCTACAATATTTGATGCCACAATATTTGGTAGTCCCGATACAGTAGTGTAAACCATTGCATAATATAAATAATGTATCAGTCTAGTTGCATTTACATAATTGTGCTATGAAAATCGAACAGCTAACTGTTAAACTGTGAGCTTCTGACCTCCAGAATCTGACCTAGTGTTAACACCAACTATATAAGGGCTAACCAAGTACCTTCAAGCTATCCCAAACCAGAATTTAGTGCTATAATTATTTCTGTGCTAATTATCTGCAGTCTAATAGATCTTTAAGTGTAACACTTAAAGCTTAGTTGTCTCTTTAAAACTACATTCCAGCACAGGATTTGTGAGAACGTTCCCTGTTTGAAGACTCTGAAAAGAGTGATAAGTGTCCCTGGAGTGCCATACGACGCCGGAGGTCCAGGCATAATCCTAGCCGCAAAAGGTCGGACATCTTTCGCAGCTCTATAGAAAATTGGTTCTCCCTCACAATCTAGCGGCCCTAAGGACTAACGACTTTGCCTTTTATCAGCGCGGAGGCGGAGAGACAGGGGCAGGGGTGGAACATCGGCTTTTAATAAGACACCCACTGAGGTCCCTATTATTAGGAGAGAGAACGTCCCCAATTAGATAGAGCTCATGGGATGGCCGCCAGGTAAAGGAGGGAAAGGGAGCGATGAGGGTGGTAATGAGAAGTAGATAGCTCAGAACAATCTGGTTTTAAAGTTCCGGAACTAAATTGGACCCAAGGTGTATTTATATTCATATCCAGGGTATGATATTCACGCTTATTTGGCAAATTGTACTAACAAAAGCATTTGTCAGACAGAAGAAAGGGCAGGCCACCTAAAAGATTAATTTTCCTCATTGTTTTACTAATCTCCTAAGAGGACTAATATCTCAAATTCTAATGTATCAGGGCTTCTATTGAGGTGGTTATGGACTAATATCTCAAATTCTAATGTATCAGGGTGTCTTGAGGTGGTTATGGACTAATATCACAAATTCTAATGTATCAGGGCGTCTATTGAGGTGGTTATGGTCTAATATCTCAAATTCTAATGTATCAGGGCGTCTATTGAGGTGGTTATGGACTAATATCTCAAATTCTAATGTATCAGGGTGTCTATTGAGGTGGTTATGGACTAATATCTCTTAATCTAGGGTACAGAAGTGTCTATTGAGGTGTGTATGGACTAATATCTCTTATTCTAGTGTACAGAAGTGTCTATTGAGGTGTGTATGGACTAATATCTCCTCCTCTGGTGTATATGAGGGTCTATTGAGGTGTTTATGGCCTAAAAACAGCCCTGTCCTGCCCACACTTGTGTAGTTTTGTGGTGTTCTGTTTTTGTTCTTTGTGTTGCACCATGGTCCTTGAGGAACATTGGTTGATTTCACTGTGGTTGACTACTTGACTTGATTAATATATTCTGTCCTAGTGTATAGGAGCGTTTATTGAAGTGTTTATGGACTAATATCTCCTCAGGGTTTCAGAACAATTTTGTAAAATATGCTGAGAATGGGGTCACCTGTAGATCTTGCGGTGAAAGCGGTCACACCAGAACATGCGATTGGCGGCCACATCCACGTCGATGGCCACCGCGTTCTTCTGGGTGGGGACCACCTGGGTGTAGTCCCTCTTCACCAGGTCAATGCGCCGGATCTCGTGGCGGTTGGTGAACATCAGGTAAGGGCTCTTTCCTACACGGAGCAGAAGAAAATGGATTGTGCCATTTGGAGCTGATGGTAATAATTTGAGATGGCATAGGGCACAAGGAACCGCGCTGTACTGCTAACAAATGTTTCTCCATTACAAATAAAGTGATCCGTACCCAAGCTGCTCGACGGCAGGGCCACAAGCAGGCCTGCAGGTGCGCTCATATGTGCCACTGCTTTCTGATTGGCGGTGCAATGACCGCAGACTGTTTCCACATTAATAATAACAACAATGTAGATACAAACTAACAAATGGAAAGCCGACAACGTACAAGCACTACTGCTTTTTCTTTCACGCTAACAAATTTATCTTCAACAGTTTAAGAAACGCAAAGGTGTACCAGGACATCACTAGCTGATCATCGCAAGGGCGCAGTTTTGGGAAAACACCTGGCAATAAACTTTACATCACAGTGTATTAGCAACACTGGCAAAGATACAGTGGAAGCACAAAGTGTGCGACAACATTAGTGACACTGCAGTACAGTTGAAGTACAGCAAGGTTCTGGCATACATATAGAAAAGGTCCTATAGATGGTTAGCTTTGAAAGTGTTGGTTTTCACAGTGCTATCGATGACATGGCAAAAAAGAAAGCAGCTGTAACTATTATGTGTCAGAGTTTGGGTTCTTTGAGTGGTCTTTAGAGAGACCCACTGCTTCAGGTCAGGTGGATGCATTTAATGTATTACCAGTGGTACGTTTGCAGAGAGGGAACACAGATGGCTGGATGACACTGAGGATGAGGGACCTGGCCCCCAGAGGCATGCCTGCTAGGACCTTTTGTTTAGAGTCCTGCCTGGGAGCATTAAGTCTGTCAGTTTACTGGCTGAGAGGAAACAGGATGTACAGCCGGACCCTCTGAGATTTCGTTTGTGTCTGCTCAGCACAACGCTGTGTTCTCTCTCCACCACTCTCCTCCCTCCACTGCAGAGACTGTAACATTGTCGCCTCAAACAAATGTCATTCGCTTGCCCCTCTTGACTGCTCCCTCTTCTGGCCCCACACACAGATGCATTCCTTAATAGCCGCAAGGTTTGACAAGCTTTACAGGATCCCATTCAATCAGAATAGAGCCCATTAACCCATACCAGTCCTGAAGGCACTGCCTGTCCAATAGGTGAGCTAGGTGACCATAAAAATGAAATGCAGGAAATGGGCTATTAACTAATGCCTCCTACCCTCTGCCTTGCAGGTCTTGCTCACTGGGTCCATCTCATAGCCGGGGTGGCACTCACACTTGAAGTCTCCTTTGAGGTTGATGCAAATTTGACTGCAGGCATCTGGATTCTCACACTCGTCAATGTCTGCAGAGAGAAACACGCCATGGAGTCACTCAGTCCAATAAGGCTAAATTAGAGCTGACTAAGTGGGAAATCAGCGATGGGGAACCCGCCGTTAATGAGTTACTGGCGCTCAGAAGGACCTCATTACTGAATTTCATCTTGGCAGTGAGAGCTTGCATAAAAGTCCAGACTGAGATTTTTTCGTTCTGTTATTGTTTTAAATTACAACAAATAAAAACTTTTTTTTTTTTACCTCCACACGTCCTTTTATCTAGGAGTTTGTAGCCGGCGGGACACTGGCACTCGTAGCCGATGGGTCGGTCCACACAGATGTGGGAGCAGCCTCCATTGTTCAGCATGCATTCATTCAAACCTGTGGAAGAAACATATATAACCCCACTAAAACACACAAACATCTGAAATCCACACGTTTCAGGCCAGATGCTTTCACTGAAGGCCTTCACAGACACTAACCATGTCAGAGACAGAAGTCTCTGGGGCGTTTAGCAGCCGAGGAACCTTTAATGTTTGGAACATAAGCAGAACGGATCCGTAATACAGATGCAACAAATGATAAATTGTTATCATATGGCCAAATAGCTCCTTATATGGAAGTTCCCAGAGTTTGTGTTGATGCTCGAGGTGTCAGGCGTCATGCTGATCATGCTGTTTGGTGTTCCGGTGTCATGGAGAACCTGTGTTTGGAGTTACTGTGATTTTGAAAACATGTAATAATAAAAATAATAACCATTACTGGGGGTTTAAAATTGGCGTCACATGTAACTGCTCACAAAGAACAAAAATGAACCAATTTCTTTCATTTTAGGTCTTAGAAACAGAAAAAACACAAGTCTTTGAACCCGGGAGAACTTTCAGGATAGTGGGTGGGGAAACCCGCAGACGGTGGGGGGTCCGGAGAGCAGCCGAGTGAAAGAGCAGCAAACCCCGACTGTAGACTGATTTATCATTTTTGACAGGTGATCATTTGATCAACTTCCAGCCAGGACTACTGAAAATTTGACTACTGATCAAAGACCTGTGGATCAACCAATGGGCTCCTGTCTCCAAGTACACACTGACTAAGGAGTTTCTGATAAAGTGGTCAAATCAGAACTCCCTGCAGAGTGTAGCTTCAAGCTTGATTCTTTAAATCAAGGGTTTTAGAAGCATCTGCACATCAAAGCAGGTGTGCAGGAGTAAAACTCTCCAGGAGGTCAAATCTCCAGGAACGTGGATGGGATTCATTGTGATGGGAAAGAAGACTGTGTGCTCATTTTACTGGTACCAGCTTCCATTGTGAAAGCCCTTTTCAGGTCATTTGCATTTAGGTCTGCTTTAGGCTCCCTTCTGATGCTGTGTGCTTTTGCGTGTGTGTGTGTGTGTGTGTATGTGTGTGTGTGTAAAGTTTACTCAGAGTGCGTGGAGGCCACTTCAGAAGCTTGGGTGCTCTTTGTGCTTTGTTGCCTCCTAAAGGAACTCAGTAATGTTGGTAAACACCCTGTGGAAACAGTTTTAATGAGGCAGAATGAGAGATTAGCAGAGGAGAGAAGAGCTGGCTCTCGTCTTCTCACTTCTTTCCCCTGCCTCCTCACGATCCTTTATCCTGTCTTCCCCTTCTCTCCCTTAGGCGCAGGCCTGTGGGCCAGGTGTTCTGTCGACAGGGCCGTGTTCATTAGGAGGTGCTGGCATCCGGACAATACGCAAGGAAATGAGCAATTAGGGCCAAGGCTCACAGGCTCCAGGCCAGCCGTATGGCAGACCAGCAGCAGGACCTTCTGGCTCGAGTGAGGGAGTGAGGGAAGGATGCACCAACAAACAGAACTGCTATTCAGGGATAAAGGGGCCATCAGGAATACCATGAGAAGCGATGTATCCATGCCCCGCCCACAAATATGCTCTTTCATAGCATCTGCTTCTAAAAAAGGCCAAGTCAACCTGATGAGCAGTTCTAGCATTTATCTTTTAGGCAAAAAATTCTAAATGGTATGTATTTTGTATCACTAAGGTGTTACAGGAGGTAGCTCAGTGGTGGAGGTAGCTCAGTGGGTAGGATACTTTCTTCCGGACCATGAGATCATGGGTTCAAATCCTACCTTGGGCATACCACCACTGGGTCCCTGAGCAAAACCCTTAACCCCAAGTTGCTCCAGGGAGAGACTGCCCCCTGTAGTTAGGGAATGGAAGTTACTTTGGATAAAAGCGTCTGATAAATGCTGTAAATGTATGTGAGCTTGTGTTTACAGTCAGTGGTACAGAACTGCCTGAAACATGCCTCCAGTATGGTTCTACAGTCAGGAAAGTATCTAGAACTGACCGAAACCTGCTTACACTAACACTCTACAGTCACTGACATATCAAGAACTGCCCGAAACCTGCTTACCCCAACGCTCTACAGTCATTGACATATCAAGAACTGCCCGAAACCTGCTTACCCTAACACTCTACACTCACTGACATATCAAGAACTGCCCGAAACCTGCTTACCCTAACACTCTACACTCACTGACATATCTAGAACTGACCAAACCCTGCTTACCCTAACGCTCTAGTCACTGACGTATCTAGAACTGACCAAAAGCTGCTTACCCTAACGCTCTACAGTCACTGACATATCTAGAACTGCCCGGGACCTGCTTACCCTAACGCTCTAGTCACTGACATATCTAGAACTGCCCGAGACCTGCTTACCCTAACGCTCTACAGTCATTGACATATCTAGAACAGACAGAAACCTGCTTACACTACAGCTCTACAGTCACTGACATATCTAGAACTGCCAAAAACCTACTTACACTAATGCTCTACAGTCATTGACGCACCTAGAACTACCCGAAATCTGCTTACCCTAACACTCTAGTCACTGACATATCTAGAACAGACAGAAACCTTCTTACACTACAGCTCTACAGTCACTGACATATCTAGAACTGATTGAAACCTGTTTACCCTTATGCTCTACAGTCATTATCACATTTAGAACTGACAGAAATCTGCTTACACTGCAGCTGTACTACCAGTGACATATCCACCACTTCCAGAAGGTCTATAAGTGATTCTCACTAAATTGGTTCCATCCATTGTTAATTCCTCATTTCAATGGCGATGGAAAGCTCAACAAGTTTGGAGGAGAACACTAGCTTCTAATTTCACTAAATGTTGCCCTTCTTGTGTTGAGAGGAAAGTTATGATTATTTCACTTGCCCCAGATTTTACTGAGACATTTGAGCTGAGAAATGAAAGGACTTCTCCCTCTCCTCTCTTGGAACAGTGAGCAGAGCTGGGATGTGAGCTTAGCTGTGATCCAGGGCTCTCTTGCATAACCACCATTCCAATTACCGCCCCCCCCCAAGCCCCACACACACTCAGGTCTCCTTACCACACTCCTTTTTGGGCTCGTCTGATCGATCCTTGCAGTCCTTGACGTTGTCGCAGACCTTTGCGCCATCAATACACTCCCCATTTCTGCAGAGGAACTTCAAAGGGCCCTCACACTTTGTGGCTGTAGAACCATAAAGGGAATAGGGAGACCAGAGTGAATAAACACCAAGAATAGACTAAACACCTAAAGCATACAGATTAAACAAACAGACAGAACAAACAAAATGAATAAATAGATTAAATAAACGAATAGACAAAACAGCACAAACATCTCAGTAAGAGGAGGCAAGTCCAACCTAAAAACAGTGTTTCTGCGAGTGATATTTCTTTGTAGAGGCTGAATACCACGAAATGATCACTTGCGCTCTCAACAAAACAAAAACAGCTGTAAGAGTGGACAAACTCATTAGGTGAGCCTGTTCAGAAAACAAGCTCTGGTGTAACTATTTCAGAATCGGTCTAGAAGGGGCACTGCCATTGGCCCCTGGGTATTTACAGTAACCCCCCACTAATACTCAGATCAGCAGTCGCCATTTTAGTCTCACACAGATTTTTTCTGAGAACCAAACCACACATTTTTCGCTGAACTCCCCGCACAGGCTCGGAAAAGGCAGATATCCTCCACATTTTTTTTTGCTTTTGTGACGCCCAGGCCACGTCCTAACATAAACCCTGCAGGAGGTTTGAAAGTAGCCAATCCAAGCATGTTTTTTTATATTATTTCCTTGGTGCTGATTGGCTGCAGTACAGAATTTCTCCCTTGGAGTGTCTTTTTTGTTTTTATTACTTTACATTTAATGAATTTATTACTGTATTTAACTGCTTATGCCAATGAAATCGACAGCGTATACCAAAGAAAACGCACATGCATGAATTACAGTAGGACTGGCTCCCATGAGCCTTTGCGGTAGGAGTGAGTGGCCGTTTGGCATTTGTTTATGTGTTTTTGTGTGTGTTAAAGGGATGTATTTATTTAATGTAGAGACTGTTTATGTGTAAACCGTGTGTTTGTGTGTGTTACGTTGTGTAGTTGAGCCCTTCTCGCCACTCACCCTCCTCCAGAGTGTTAGCTGCTACAGTAGGGTGGCGGGCGAGTCAAAAGTTACTCATTGGGAGTTTGGAGCAGTACTGTAATATGTCAGTGGGAGTACAGTACTCCCAAGAGTGTAAAAGTCTGTTTTGAAGCTGTTCTGAGAAATAAAAGACGTCTTTGCTTGAAGAGTGTCTTCGTCTACTCTCTCTCACGCTCCCCACAGTAGAGTTTGTACAGCGGAAAATCAGTATTTACATTCTAGCACTGAAGTGTACAGTATGGATATGGATTTATCTTTACATTTTCTATAACGCTAATGGATTTAAAATGAAGTGTTCTGGGAGCATATCTGTGTGAATATTTAGGGTTTACACTATTAAAATAGGCATTTTTAGGCCTTATTTTACACAATAACGTGGTTTTTCGCTATACGGGGGTGCATTTGGAATGTAACTGTACTGTAATCAAATGCCAGCTAAAACTCATCTCAGCAAAGTCTGTGAATGATGGGTCCTTGTTCATCATCTGATTTTCAATTGCAGAAACACAGCAAGTTCTACTTACAGTAAATAATATACTCCCATTTGTATATTAAAATAAAATATGACAACATGTTCCTCTTAACACAGAAGATATACTGTGTCTCCAGCAGCACCCTATTCAAAGGCCTGTCATTTTTTAATAGGGTTCCTTTTATTTTGTCTTTCTCACCTGGGCTCGATCTGACTCGAAATTCTTTAGACTCGGTTTTGATGCTGACTCAAAATTCTTTTGACTCGGCCTTGACTCTGACTCTAACCTCTTTGGACTCAGTCTTGACTTGGACTTGACTCTCTTGGACTTGGTCCTTACTTGGACTCGATATTGACTCTGTCATAAATCTCTTTGGACTCGGTTTTCTGTTGGACCCTGTTTGGACTCAGTCTTGAGTCAGACTCAAAGCTCTTTGCACTCTGCCTAGACTTGGACTTGTCTACTCTTAGACTTGTCTGGGATTGGACAAACACGCACTCTCCTTCCACACTGTGATGTTGTGAGTGAAACATGGTATAGTAGAGGGTCTATGAGCTAGTTGAGCTGTTTTAGAGCCATTTTAGTGCTCACGTATTCCAGAAGTTCAGTTAACTGACAGCTTTGACTTCAGTTTAATTCGAGTCTCATTCATTCTGTGTTACATATTAAAGGTTAATTTCACAATACTGTGATATTTGCTCATAATCAGGGCCTTGTTTCCACGGCGATGGGTCAGTGGAATGTTTGGTGGCGGCTGTCGCTGAGCTCGGCGGGGTTTCGTGTATTGTGGTGACAGGAGCGATGCTCCGTTCACCCACCGCTTCTTGGATAAACACTGTATGAGGTCAGCAGGACAGTGTCAGTGGGGATGGTCAAATACACACACACACACACACACCATTGACGCAGCCCGCTTCGTCGCTCCTGTCGAGGCAGTCGAAAGCTTTGTTGCACTGCTTGATGCCGTGGATGCAGGAGCCGTCTCCACACTGGAACTCATCAGGACGACAAGTCAGGAGTGCTGTGGTGGAAAAAGATACACACAGCTTAGAGCGAGATACACACACACCCTGCTGTGTAAGTATGTAAATATAATTACAAAAATATCCCAGTTGTATTATAAGTACAGTACTGTACAACAGTACTTGAGCCACCCCTCATTTCTTCATATTTTGCTTCCAAATATCCAGACCTTCTTGTATGTTACTGTGTTCTTGAGGAACAGTTCTCCAGGCTTCCTGAAGGACTTTCAGAGCCTCTCATTTCTAGTCCAGTCCCTGAACC
>JBBPDE010219388.1:0-27675 GCA_037974605.1 Nannopetersius ansorgii
CCTAGAAATAAGATGGTCAAACATGATTTTTGAAGGGTAATGAAAATAATGTACAATAATATTTATTTTAACAGACAGCTTCACAAACAGTTCAGTTTGTGTACTATGTGTACATACATACATTATATATATATATATCAGGGTATATACAGCAATCCTTAAGTTAAATTTAATACCTTTTAATACCTTTTTTTCTACCTTTGGAATTTTTTTTAAAACCATCACGACAGAGTTGCAAGTGTTAATCAATGACCTTTTTAACGTTTTGACAGATTTTGACATATAACACTGTACAACAGAATAGATTTACAGACTCACTGATCTTGACCACATACTGCACATTTATTTCTCTTCGTGAGTAAAAATAAAACTACATAAAATGTGCAACAAAGACATAGTTCCAACAAACTGGCGCAGCAGCACAGAAAGTTGGAGTTAGGTGGAGTTAACTGCTCTCGCCGACCGCACATTCCATTTTTGTGTTTAGTGGACATAAAAATGCGACAGGTTGTCGAACGACCACTGAATATGACGTCAGCATCAAACATAGCATGCAAAAGTTGAGACTGCTGCATTAAAGCAAAAAAAATCTGTCGGGAAACAGCTTGTAGCCTGTAGGTTACTCTGCAGCCATCAATATTTACGCGAACTGCCGAAACCATAATGTTTGTTTTTATTTTTAGGAAGAATAACAAAATCGTAATTTAAGGAAAAAGACTTACCAGAACTTTGTCTGCCGAAGCTTGTTTACCCCCCAACAAAACTTTTTTCTTCTGATCTGCATCAATCTCAAAATTGAGGTTAGTTCCCTACATTGACGGAAATCCGTCATAGTGACGGAAAACTTTAATCCATGTGAGACTTCAAGATTGAGACGAGGATATTTAATTATGTGCCCAGATATGCTAAAGTCTACGTTTAAACGAACCAACGCAAACATTAGCAGATCAAAATAGGAAACCTCATAGTCTGCAAAAATAATACCTATTTTTTTTTAAATAATACGGCTAAAACCAAATTCAACACTTTTAATGGCCTTAAATTTTGCAATTTTGATTTATCACTTTTTAATACTTTTTAAAACCCTGCGGACACCCTGTATATAATATATATATATACACACTAGGGCTGGGCGATTAATCTAAAAATAATTGATATTGACATTCAGAACCTATAATCAATCGAATTTTTCCAGGTTGATTATTTCGATTACTTTCCCTTTAAAAACACTACCGCGTGTGGAGTCACGTGACCCCGCTCCATTATGTTACGTTTAGTGGTGGGCCGTTATCGGCGTTAACGTGCTGCGTTAATGTGAGACTCTTATCGGGCGATAAAAAAATACCGCCGTTAATCTATTCACAAAGTTGGTTTGGGAGCTGGGTCTATACTACGCAAGTGATGATGACTTTCACCTTGATATTTTAGCGCGGATTTACTCTCTTTCTCTCTGTCTGTCTGTCTGGCTCTCTCTCTCTCTGGCTCCCTCTCTCTCTTTCTCTGGTTCGTGACTTTTCCAGATCGCGCCCGTTTAAAACCTGCCTCGCTCTCTCTGTTTCTCTCTCTCTGTCGCTCACTCTCGTTCACTCTCTCCCTCTCTCTGTGCCTCTCTCTCTCTCTCGTTCATGACTTTTCCGGAGCGTGCGGATCGTGTCTCTCTCTCTCTCTCGCTTGCTCTCCCTTACTCTATCTCTCTGTCTCTCTCTTATTCTCTGTCTCTCTCTCGTTCCTGACTTTTACGTATTTAAACCTCAGGTTTATATTTACATATTCTGTAAGGGTAATGTATTAAACTGAGTTCAAAATGACATTAAAGTGATCTGGGAGAACATTTGGAGGCATATGGTTTACACTATAAAAATAGGCATTGGGATCATTTTGGGGGGCTTCAGAAATTCGGCAGAATTCAAATGAGCAGTTTTAATTTAGATTAATCTAGATAAATTTTTTATCTAGATTAATCTAGATTAATTCCAAGATTACAATGAGATTTATCTAGATTACAAAAAAATTAATCTATGTCCACCCCTAGTTACGTTATTCCGCCGACATGTCGAGCATGGAGAGCTTAAACACCGAGACAACTGAGCGACTTGTCAGTGAACTACGAGAGCAAAAAAATAACAAATAAATCAAATAATCGTCATTAATCGTAATCGAGTTAAAATGTTCAATTAATCGAGATTTTGATTTTAGGCCAAATCGTCCAGCCCTAATACACACACAAAAAAATGTCTATATTTATATTGTATTACTTTACTGTACTGTTGTGCACATCTATTGTTTTTGCTACACATACCTTCGCACTTGTGGGACTAATAAAGGTTGATCTCATCTTATATGAATCTGAATTGTACAGATCTTGTACAGAACAGAGTGAAAGCCCGAGTGCAGGGGTGTAATCACTTAAAGAGATCGCATCCTGTTTCTGCGCTTAACAGCTATCACTAATTTTTGCAAACTCACATAACATTCTTCAATTCACTTCTGGCCTCGTGCAATATTGCTCGGTTTGGTTGGTGATAGCGGCGCGTGTCAGTAGATTTACACGGAGAGGCAGAGAGCAGCTTTCAGCCAGCGGAGCCATAAACAAACAATAAAGCTCTTATTTGGAGCATAAACTCAATCCACACTTATCCCAACTACCTCAATCTATTTACATTCCATCTGGACTTAAGAACACTACATTACTCATCTAACACACACACACACACACACACACACACATACACAGACTTGGTGGTGCTGAAGGTAGGATTTGATCCCATGACTTCTTGATCTAGAGGCAAGTATCCTACCCACTGAGCTGCCAATACCCCCCCCCGTGCACGCACACACACACACACACACGCACACACAGTACTGCAGCCATGCTGACCACAGACTGCACGCATCATATCACTCAACCTAAACACAGATGTGAGGCAGAGTTGCCGTAGCGTCACATACAACTACTGTAGTTACAGTACAGAAAACCCTCAATACACCACAAACAGCCCTAAAGCTAAACACCTCATTCACACAAATTCCCCTCAGTAAATGTCTGGTGACTGAGGTCTGTTTCCTTAGCTCTGCACTGGATACTAAGTCATTTTAAAGCAACAGATAAGTTGCTGTGTACAGATAAGCAGAATTCTGCCCTTTTCTGACTTTTTGTGACCAAACAAGCAAAAACTACTGACAAAGAGAACATAACTGAACTCTAAAAAGTGAAAGCAAGAAGCTAAACATACCCGAGTGAAAGTAGAACAGAATCTACACTTAAACACTGAGGAAAGGGGAAAATATTCTTAAAATGAAATTAAAGTGATCTGGGAGAACATTTGGAGGCATATTTATGGTTTACACTATAAATATAGGCATTGGGACCATTTTTGGGGGGGGGCTTCAGACCTTCGGCAGAATTCAAATGAGCCATTTTAATCTAGATTAATCTAGATTAATTCCAAGATTACAATGAGTATATATACTCATATATATATATATATATAGGCAGATATATGTAGATGTATTTTTTGTGACATCACTAAAACAGCTTAGTTGCCAGTTGACTTAGTTGACTGTAAACTCTTATTAAAAGTATGAGGATATTGGATTTGTCCTGACATGCACTCTTTAAAATGGTACAATTCTGATGGTATTCTATTAGAATTTTCTATACAAGCCAAAAGCAAGTCAACGTACTGTTTGCAATAACTGTGACCAGACCTGTGCATTAGTCTTAATTAAACCAGTCATGGAAGCATGCACTCAGCCACTAAGCCCCAACCATACCGCCCTTTGAGGGCTGGCAGTATATGAAGCAGAACCTCCTCTTCATACCGGCCAGCCTGCCTCTTGTTCACTGAGCGCCAAAATCTCCAGCCTCCAGAGCAGACAGACGCATCAGCTAAAGGCCTGAGCTTATTAAGTTGTAGCAAATTTATGGTAAATGTGCATGGCATCTACAAACAGCGCAGGGACAGGACTGCTCTCTGCTGACTTTGACTTGATTAATTGTCAATATCTGTGGTGCTTCCAAGGATTAAGTGTTCGGGGCCTCCTCCATGTTGGCTCCAGCTGGGCCTTACATGGCTGCAGTTGTAGAGAAGCACATACGGTTGCTTGAGTGCCGTGGTCATAATTTGTCCCCATCACTTCTGAAAAAGCTTAATTTTGTCTCCACCACTTTTTTTGTGCAATGGTGGAATGAAATAGTCTAAGTCTCCAATATCTGGGCGTCAGAAGTCTCTCCAAATAGAGACTAAGACGAGTGTTTTTCATTAAAATGGTCTCTTATATAAAGTTGTTAAATTATATTAAAGCATGACATGAGTGACGTTTTACTACATACTACTACACCATACGTCCAAACGTCTGTGGACACCTGCTCTCCAAGTGTTTGTTCTGAAATCAAGGTTATTAATTAAACCTGTAAATACAAATGATAATCAAAATTGATTAAACACATGAAACATGTACAAACGTCCCCAGCTCCTGCTGGTCTGGGTTTTCTCTCTTTTAAGGATGCAAACAAAAAGCAATCTAAGTGCTAAGAGCTTTGGAGAATGTTCAGACTGATTTATGATGGCCTACAGATCATTAAGCCATCATCCATTTTAATTGAGCAACCGTAACAACCCCATTAACAGCAGGGTTTGTCCCTTCTCTGCTGTGGTAACAGCCCTCAACTATTCTGGGAAGGCTTTACACTAAATGTTGGGACATGGCTGCAAGTGTTTGATTGCATTCAGCAACAAACACTCTAGTGAGATCAGGTACTGATGATGAATGCTTAGTTCAGAATCACAAACTCCTGTCCAGCTTATCCTAAAGCTATCAGATGGAGCTCCATCACTCCAGAGAACAGAGCGGCCCCAGTGTGCCATTCTTTTGGAAACACTTTTGTATGGAGGTTATACAAGTGTGTTTGCAGTTGAACACATTTATCTGAATTCTGAAATCTTTCTGGACAAACAGTGTAGCAGACTGCATTTCAAACAAAACCGTTATTATGGATTTTGCTCGGCCTTCATGCTTGTTCCCAAGACTTTTCAAAACAAAGTTACTATCATTGTAAACTATGTTTCTTCCTCCACACTGAATTCCAGTTTCTGCTAGATAGAGGCTACATGGAACAGCTGATTTGACTGTTGTCTTCTCGTAGAGTTTAGATCTCATGTCATCTGTGATGTATCTCCATAAACAGTCCCAGTCTTCTGGTTTCTAAGCCTGTTCCAAATCCTTTCACTCCCTGATTCCCCGTCTCCATGGCCACCCTCAGTGCGACGGGTCCTTAAGCAGGACAGAAGGACTGTCCTAGTTTCGGCCCCAAGCGTCCTGACCCTGCAATCAGCAGAAACAATACATCTCCACCTCGCTGAGCCTTCAGCGTCTGTGATTTAGACCTCACTGCGTGTCCCGAACGTCCCATTCACCCTCCAGAAACAATAATCTGGGATTTTACGTGGAATTCTAATGGAGGTAATGAAATTATGGAGATATGGGTCAGAGAATTAAGTGCGCCGGATTTAGAACAATGAATGAACAATGAACTCTGTCAAGAGCAGCCATACGTAGCCTAATTTTGGGAGAGAAAAACAAGACCGTTTTGGATTTCGTATTTTGGGTATTATAACTGATACTTTCTGCCAATTAAGGCTTTAATACACACTATACTGCAGTCACACACTTTACATGCTTCCGGTAAACAACGGCCCATTGTTGGAGGAAAGACACTGTTGTTTTTATATGCTTTGGAACATTAAATAAATGAGCCGCGACATCAGCACACGCACCGTCGCCACTGCCTCGTGATCACATTATTCATCCCAAAAAGGTACAGAAGAGACCCAGACAAAGGCACGGCCCAGACAGACACGTTCTCACATGCTGCTTGATTTTATTTTATGCACTAATGATGTTACTGTGAAGGAGGCATGTGACTAGGTTTCCACACACACACACACTCTGCAGCTACTGATAAATAGATTTACTGCTTAAAACAGGGTGGTGTTTCCACCTACACGGCCTTCGCTTGGTTACTCATCCCCCCAAAAACCTGCGCTCACAATTACTAAAAACGTTTCTCTCACCTGCGTGGACAGCGCAGGGACATGTCTTAGAAACAAATGGACAAAAATCCAAGATCTCTGAACTCTAAGGATAGTTTCTGCCCACAAGTGGGTGTGGAAAATCCAGTGAGAGGTGGCGCACCAAGCGAAAGAATAGCCATGAAAAAACAGAAGACCACTCAACGTCCCTGTGTGACCTTTCACACATATACAAAATAAATGTTGTATATGTGTGATTTGAAGTTAAGACAGCCTTCAAAATTCAGAAATTTCTGCAAAAACAAGAACAGACTGAACTGCATTTTGCTAACTTTCAGTAAAGCTTGTCTGGCCCCTCATCAGTGGCTGTGAAAAATTCATTTGAAGCGGTGAACGATCATTTCTGAGAAGTGAATTGGTTTTGACACCCACTATAGATGTCACATGTCCTTTACTTGGTATATAACTTTACAAAGCATCTTTACTGCAAAACGTGTGCCCAGAAATTATCTTGGCAAGTGAAAACACAATCAATATAAATCATTATATACAATATAGAGACTTATCAGAATATCAGTATCTCTTATCAGAAGATTATTCAATTGATTTCTTTTGCCATTTTGGGTAATTGTATCTACAGAAATCTAATGTTTAATGTTAAACTTAAGGAAAATTATCATCCAATGTTTTGAAAAAGCCCTAAAAACATGTTCAAACACATAGGAATAAGCTAAATAAGAAGACTTTACAGTGCTCACATCTCACAACAACACTTTAAAAAAGCTTTAAAGAATCAGCAACTAAAAGGTTCTCAAAATAACCAAAGGTGGTTCTTCTATGGCCCTGCTGTAAAGAACAGGCTGTTATTAGAGTAAATGGGTTGGCCGTGCCTAACACTACACTTCACCTCTTATGGCTCCAGTGTTTATAGAGACGGTTCCTTAGAGACCGTTTCAGCCAGTCGTTTCTTGGTAGGTGTCCAGATTGATGTGTCCTTTCAGTCAATAAATAAAAAGTCTGAACCCTGGATGCTATCGTGCGCAAGCTGTGCTTTCTCAGCATCGTCCTCCACACACAACCACACGCGTGCAGAGCACAAACTGATAGGCGCGCGCTCCTTTTTCCAGGAACGCAGGACCACAGCAGTTTATCAAAGGGTATTAGTTATGATTCGTCACTGAAGGACGAAGAATGTTGGCCTTCACACTGTGAAACTCTCCAGTCCCACACACACTCGTTCTGTTTATGAAAAATGGAGGGAAAGAGATGAGACAGAGAAGTGGGAGAGGCTGGCTGTAGATGGGACAGCGAAGACTGTCTGGTTATTTGCAGTGCATGGCTGAGCCCATGGGCCGTCCCATCACTGCAGTGGAGGACAAACAGCGCATGCGTGAGGGAGGTCAGAGTCATCGTATTTTCACAGCCTCAGACACTGCTGTAAAACCAGCTCCCAACACATTAACAGCACAAAACTCTAGAAGAGCCCATCTGTGACCCACCCTTCAGTTCCTCTTACAGCTACACAAATGGCTTTTTCACAGTACTGGAGGGATTGTTTGGCTTCTTTAGTTTAAAAATGGAGTGACAAGGTTTACACTGATAGCACAAGTACAAGAATTTCATAGTCTCTCCCCATCTTTTCCATTATTTCTTTATAAAAACGCTCTTAATCTGCTCAAACCACATCCAGCTCTTCCTTCAGGTGCTGCAGATTTGTGACTTACTGCAAGCTGTAAAAATGAAAGCCATTTCGGACACCATGGAGGAACCTTTTCCTAAACCAGCCTGGTGTTACCTGAAATTGCCTTCATTTTCACAGCTCACAGCAAGCGTCCTAAACCATATCCGGTTCTTCATTATGGTGGTGCAGATTTGTGGGTGTGATTTATAGTGAGCTGTAAAAATGAACGGCAGTTCTGACAACACCAGACTCATTCTAGATCAGGTTCCTCCATGTTTACCATAGCTGTTGCAACAAATGACTATTCTAGATCAGCACTCCCACTCCTGAAGTGATCAGTGAAAACAGACCCTGTTGTCTAAACGTTTTGTTCAGTTGTTCAGCTCACAGTCAGTCATGCTATGTCCAAAACCACATCGACAAATCTGTACAGCTAGGATGCAGATTCAGTGAGCTGGGAGTTTTGAGCTTGTATTTACAGAAAATATTTTGATTACTATGAACATCTGCATCATAGCTCAAATTCTAAACTAAAACAGTCCTGTAATGAATCTCTGCCAGAACAGCAGTTTGTGATATTGCGATGTTTGTGGTTGTGTGTGTTTTTTTTGTGAGGTAGAGTGTCTGAGTCTACCTTTAGATTTAGTTTGTAAAGATACATTACAGGATTGATATCAGTTTTAGATGATACTTAAGCTTTTATTCTCAAGCAAGAATAAAAAAAAGATAATAATAAAAGTGCAACCAAAAATAACAAAAAAATCCAAAATAATAACATAAAATAGCATAACAACATAAAATAACTGTAACTTACACTGCTGTGTTTAAGGTTTAGTGTGCTGAGCCAGCAGATCAGTAGGACAAATGGTGTATGAAAAGTGAAAAAAAAAGAAAAGCGAGTTAGTGTGTTTGACATAAACATATAATGAATGCAATACAATCAAGTAGCAGCAAGTAATGAGGAGATGAGACAAACATCCAATAAAATACAGACAGTATATTTATAAGGATGGAGTAGCTATTGAATAAAATACTTTAATATTAATAACTGCATTGGGTCTGAACACATGTGTAAACTGAGTAAACTATTAAAAAGGACCATTTAAATATTTTACTTACATATATATTTCAAAATCTGCCTTTTTAAATGTATTCTTTATTTGTATTTTAGATTTCCTGAGATGCCCCACGCCACAAACTAACAACAAAGAGCTTCTGTTCTGACATGTTTTTGAGACACAGGGTGAAAAAAGGTGACCTTCATGGTGCGATGCAGAGGTCAGTAGCCCTTTCAGAAATATTGAAAACAATGTGATTCTGAGTCATGTGAAGGCTGTTTAAGTCAGATGGTAAAAAAAACTAAATAATTATAATAATTGAAAACCTGTACAAAATTGGGTCCAGGGCCAAAAGTTTAAATGGAGTTTCAAATACAAAGGCTAGTATAAACATGTGGTAAATAAAGTGGAATGTATTTATTAATGTGTAGTTGCACCACCTGACTTATTTTGGGTGGTAAAACTGATGATCCTGTTTTGGTTCCACAATATTGGGTGATTTTAATGTTAAGCCTGATCCTTGTACGATGAACAAACAGCTTCACTCTTCTGGTCTTTATTACTGAATGTACATTTTAACCACCAGATGAGAGAGATGTGATAGACTGTTGAGCTGCTGCAGCGAAGACCTCTTCTAATCTGACTGAAATAAAGACGCACACAGGTTTCCTACATTGATCTGACTCAACCAAAGCAATCGAGGCGATCGTATCACAGCCCAGGATGAAGCCACTTCTGTGGGAAATCGTTTCTGTCCACAGAATAAAGATACTGTCTCTGAGATAACTGTGTCTGCAGGATTCAAATCACAGCCTAAACAAGGCTGATGCCAACTCAGAGGAACAATTCACCAAAAACAAATCCCATTTACACAGTTTTCATACACTTACTCCAAACATCAGCCAAGACACAATCAGTGCCCAAAGTTTACTTCTTTAGTTCTGCAGAATTCGAATCAGAATGAAAGCTTTATTGATCTTGGAGGAAATTGCTTAATTACTTATCCAGAGCTACATCAAATATATAATATACACTATATGGACAAAAAAATGGGACCATCACACCAACACAGACTTTAATGACACTGAATTTAAATAGATAGACTTAAGTCTGGAGTTGGTCCCCCTCTGCAGCTATAACAGCTTCCACTTTTTTGGAGATTCCAAAGATTTTGGAGTTTCTGTGAGAATTTGTGTTCATTCTTTCTACAGAGCATTAATGAGGTCAGACACTGATGTTGGACAAAAAGGTCTGGATCCAATCTCCCTTACAGTTCATCCCAAAGGTGCTGAATGGGGTTGAGGTCAGGGCTCTGTGTGGCCAGTCGAGTTCTTCCACACTGAACTCATCCAGCCATGTCTTTATGGAGCTCGCTTTGTGCACTGGGACACAGTCATGCTGGAATAGAAAAGGCTCTTCCCCAAAATGTGTCCACAAAGTTGGTAGCATGGCGTTGTCCAAAATGTCTTGGTCTGATGAAGTATTAAGACCTTCAATGGAAGTAAGGGACCGATACCCTGGAAACCAGGTGTGTCCCAATACCTTTGTCTATATAGTGTATATGTTTTAGAATATGCAATATTATAATAATAATGTCACATAATTCACATAATTCAAACCCCATTACCCATCTTCCAATAATATGAAAGAGATTGTTTTTAAATGGACAATGTGGCTGAGTGCTAATGACTCACATCAACATGAATATGAAACGACTGTTTAATGTTTTGCTGCACATCAGTGGACTGTGTTACATTACCACAGGCAGACTGACTGACTGATGGATCAGACTGAAGCACTCTGTAGGGAGCAGTAAGAGGAATCTGAACTGAGTTCATCATATGACTAATATATAGAAATAAAGGAAATAAAGGAATATTAAATACATCATCTGTGTATATATTGACTGTATTTGTGTTCTGTTATATTGGGCAGCTCTGTAAAAGAACAGGTTGTCATTAATAAAAGAGAAGCTAAGCTGGGTTAAAGCTTTCAGAGTAAATCCCTTTAACTCAGTTTCAGACTTAGGCCTGAAAAAAGATTGATATTAAATTTTGTACAATGTACAAAACAGCTTTAATACTCATGGAGCTAATGTGTATGTGTGTGTGCGTGTGTAGACATTTAAGTCTTGTAGGGACCTCGTATTCCCCTAATGATACAGAAACAAGAACTTTTAAAGTTGCTCTTTTGGATATTCCCCACGAGGAAATGCATGTATTTCTTTGTTTATTTATATATTGCTGTTTTATTTATGTACGCTTATTTTTAGACACTTTTATTTTTAAAGGCTAGGGCCGAGGTTAAAGGGCCCATATCCTACTTTTTTTGTCATTTTATTTTTACCCTGAGGTCCACTTTGATGATGTTTATGTGGGTTGATATGACCATTTTCTTCTCTTCGTCCCTCAGTATTTACTGTGTTTTTTGTTACTGTGCCTAATATATTTAAATATCCTCAATTCTGATTGGCTGTTCTGTAGTATCCCTCGCGCAAAAGCTACCCGGACTGAAAATCTTCTCATAACTTAATTAATGGGCGGAGCTAATTTGTTGTAGGCTGAATAGTTGGAAATATGTTAATGCATTGGTTTTAGTGACATCACAAAAACAGTTGTTCAAAACTGTCCAGTTTTGAATGATGTGGGCCAAACTACGGGTGTAGGATTGACATTATTTACCTCCAGTAGTTTATATATACTGTAAATAGCCCACAAAGATAGTTTTACAAGACTTCCTGTGTGTGTGTGTGTGTGTGTGTGTGTGTGTGTGTGTGTGTGTGTGTGTGTGTGTGTATGTGTGTGTACTTTCCTAAATACTGTCATCGGGTTCTGTTTCAATACTTGTTCCACACAGTTTTGTGGTGGTTTCATACTACAAGGGTTAACACTGCACCACCCCTCTGGCCTCGAACACATCAGTCCTCCAGAAACCCCCCCAGAAGCCATCTCCCCTTTTTTCCAGGAATGAAAGCGGATCTGCCCGTGTTTGTTTTGCTGTGGATTTGAATGGGAACTGTTCCTGCCTGGGATGTTAGAGACTTTAAAATCTGCAGTGCAGCCAGAGGACGTCCTGTGGAGCAGCTGCTCTGCGCTAACAGCCTAACACACCATCCCCCGTCCAGCCAGGCCCGCTGACCACAAGCTCCACTCTGCATCACAACAGTAATCAGGCACCGGCGACTGGGAGCGCCGCAACCACAAACATGCATCCATACAAAGATGCATCTATATTGTTCTTTATATACATATTTTGAAAAGAAAACACTGTGGTCTCTAAAGCACATAATAAAGGAGTGATGTCTAAACCAATTTTGCTTCAGTATTCCACAGTGAGATCATGACACAAATTCATATATTCTAAACAGCTTAGTATATCATTACAGCTCACCATATCATAATAAGAGTTACCTATTCTAACATAATTCCAAATATGGACATCCAAGTGTCACATTGTGCGTGCTGGGGAGTGAGGCGAGGCGCAGACGCAAGGTTCCCTTTTGATGGGTTTTATTACAAAAACACAGACTCTACACAGAACACAAAAAGATACGAGGGCCTAAAACAAACTGCACATATCACAGAGAAAACACAAGCGTGAGGGGCTCTGTGAGGGTTGACCAGCAACTGAATAGTTTTGGAACTTAAATACAAAACATACAGTCGTAAACCAATCATTTAACACAATCACTTAAACTAAACAAACACCAGCTGTGACTAATGCTTGGACAAGACACTGTGATATCATTTCAAAATAAGAGACACACATACAAAAACACAACAATGGCGGCCTCTACCACAACACAGAGACATGACACAAAGTCTAAATTTGTCATTTTCAAGCAGATCTTACTATTATTTCGGCCTCGACAACTTGAGCCTTGGCTCGGACTTGGGTGTTGTGACTCGTGAGTCATAACTCGTAAACCATGTTCATTTCATGGAAATGTATTTATATCTCACACTCGTTTCCAATGAACCCTTGTTTGCCATAATACCCTCCAGCGATCAGTAGTTATTAGCCGAAAACCGTTCACCTCGCCCCTGTGTCCCTTTACTTTTGGCTGAGGTGAATGGTTTTCGGCTAATACCTCGGGATCTCTGGAGGCTATTATAGCAAATGAGGGGTCTTTGGAAAGTTGTCAACGAGCCCTATCTAACTGTAAAGTTTCACATTTAGAGTTCAAAATACATTTTTCAAATGTAACATTTAGATTTAAGATCATTTAAGGCAAATCCTCCATGTTGGTGAGGGCATATCACAGCATGCAGTCCAGCTCCCTGCTAAGCAACAGCCAGCTGTAATCATGGAGCGTGGCAAATAGCATATCTTCTAAACATTTAGAGCTCAAAAATCCCACATATAGAGTTGCCGTTTGTAAAAGTGCAAAATTTAGATTAAGAGCGCAACATTTAGGTTTTTAACAAATGATGAAATAATGACACCTCTAAATTTGTTTAGAGGTTTTTACAAACAGCACCATTTAAAGTTGCCGTTTATAAAAGTGATACATTTAAATCCCACATTTGGAGCGCAACAACGATATTTAAGATTTAACATTTAGATTTAGATTTAACATTTAGATTTAACATTTAGATTTAGATTTAACATTAACACAGCAAGAAAATGTACAATAACATAACACTGGTTTTTAACACATTTAGGCCTAAACGTGTAAAAAAAAAACTGTATGAAAATTGCGCTAAATGATGCCAAAAATGACACCTCTAAATTTGTTAAGCTGTTTTTAAAAACTTGAGACTTGATTTGATATTGCAACTCAAAGACTTAGCTTGAACTTGTGAAAATCTCTGTTATGACTCTGCTATGATGCTATAACTACAAAGCGTAGCTGAACATTTTGGGCAGCCTTTGTAAACAACAGGAGTGCTCATCTTTCATTTCCACACCTCACAGTGACTCACTTAACCGCATTCACGAGTCTGCTTCACCTTAAGGCCTGGAAGTGATTTGAGTCGATTAAGTGTATGTATTTTGGGTGGACACTGACTCTAATGTTTGTTAGAACCACTAGCCTTGTTGCTTCAGCACTAAACTGAATAAGCAAAACCTTTTTTGAAAATCAGATCAGTCTGTGCGGTTTATAATTAGAGCTCTGTAGAATCAAGGCCAACAGCTATCGAATGTTGACCTCAGAAACTGTATCAAACCTGAAAATGTGCACTAACCACTGACAATATGTTCTATATACTGTGGTTAACGAGCCAGGAATATGGAACAAACATGGCGTGAAAGGTGTCAGTAATGTACAGGCATTGAAACCAGAGCCATGACATCAGACCAAACCAAATCAATACAGCTGGCAAACGAAACACCTGGGACCAGCTGGACTGGACCGTCCATCAGACCAGCGCCTTCACCACGTGAGAGATGATGCCATCATCCTTCTGTGTGTGCTGCTCACCACTACGCCTATATGTTCAATGCAGCATCTGTGGGAAAGTACTGGATTCAATTACACTGCTGCAAAAGCCATAGAGTGCATCCTAATCAATTACTGCACGCCCCAGCAGAAAGCGTAAAGCAGAGCCAGCACTCTATGAGCGCATGTTTGAATTTTATCGGCACGTTCTATTAAACATATCGCAAAACTGTAACATTGCAAGAGAAATACATAAAACATGCATTCAATTACAATTATGAGTCATTTGTTCTTTCAAAAGAAAATGTTCACACGGTTTAAAGGGAAAACCAGCGGTGTCAAAAAAGTGGGGGAAAAAAATCCTGTTTGGATTATGAGGTGTTGATATGACAGCAATTATGACAAGAATGTCCAGTACATTAGGACAAAACCTTGTATGTCCATTTTTGTGATTTTTCAACTATCCAGTGCAAACGTTACATAACAGTCAGTTTTGGAGATTCTGGATTTTGATTTCACAACAATAAATAAATAAATAAAGCAATTCAATATACCCATGAGTGCACAGAGCAGTGCAGCATTGGGTGTAGAAGCCATACTTCCATAAATTACATTTTTATAACCACATAAAGAAAAAAAGCCATTTGACATCCAGCACTTAGTCATGATCCTAAAGTATCCAGAAATAACACAAATGATTGTTGTTGATTCCTTGTTCAAATGGCATCAATGCTTGTAGACTAGCCTACACTGGTGTAGAGACAGAAAGAGAAGGAGAGAGAGAGAGAGAGAGAGAGAGAGAGAGAGAGAGAGAGAGAGAGAGAGAGCATTGAGAGAGAGAGCAGTTTAGCATTTAGTGTTTAGAGTTTAGTAAACTTGGTAGGGATGGACTGTATCTCAGTCTTTAATAGTTCCAACGGAGCAAATTTAAAATGTATCATATACATAAAATATACACATTCCAAACTTTGTTGCCTTTTAAAATTCAATGCACATTCCAGACAATGTTGAATTTGTTAACAAATAGCTCAGATTTCTTTATCTAGACGCTCTGTTTGCCCTCTTTGCCCTCTTTCTCGGTCACAGTTTTGCAGTAGTGATGAATTTTATGTAACTCTGTACTTATTAAGTTTTTATGCGGCCTGACTCTGCTAAAAAAGAAGAGTGAGATGGAGGGGAAAGTGCACCCCCTTCTATTTTTGACCCCACACAAACAGGTCCTTTCTTCTCACAGAGACGAGGGAGCGAGAGAGCTGGCATGAACTGTGGTATTACCGAGTCCAGTAAATGGGGCCCTGAAGGAGGGGTGGCGAAAGACAGTGAGCGAACATCGTCCCCTTTATTTTCATTTCTATTGATAGCAGAGAATAATAAAACTAGGATTTCTGTAAGCAACACATTCTAACACATCATAATAGCCTCACACAGCAAAGTGCAGGGTAAAAAAAAAAAACTAATTTAGACATAATATTTTAATTAATGGGGTCTCAACAGGGTCTCAACACTACAGAGCACACTGCATAAAGAGAGGAAGCCATATGACATTTAGTAGGATCCTATTGTGTCCAAAAATAGCATAAATAACTGGATGATTCCTTGTTCAAACAGCATCAATGTACTTGGCTTGTTCTGTTTTAGAAAGAAAGAGAGAGAGAGAGAGAGAGAGAGAGAGAGAGAGAGAGAGAGAGAGGGAGAGAGAGAGAGAGAGAGAGAGAGAGTGAGAGAGAGAGAGAGAAAGAGTGAGAGAGAGACAGACAGAGACAGAGAGTGAGAGAGAGAGAGAGAGACAGAGAGCAAGAGTGACAGAGAGAACACTCTGAAAGGGGCGCACACACCCCTGGGGGGTCAGGAAGCGTCTCAATTAAATGTGGTTTCTGACATATTCTTATGTGATCCACTGAACACTTCAGGAAAAGTTGTTAAACCAAAAGCTACACATTCCAATTTACACTAATGCCAAGTGTTATAATTGATCTGAGGCCAAAAAGTGTCCATAGGGACGCCAGCAGAAACAGCAGAGGTTGTTTTTCTTGATTCTGAACCATGCTTTCACATTTACGGTCTGCAATGAGGGCCTCGGTCTAACAGGCATGGTTCACACTGATAGACAGTCATTTTCTGAACAGGAACTCAGACCCAGCGCCTGTGACGACTCGTGTCCACTGCACAGTGGGATGTGTGCTAAAATACTTTCGCAGTGCACTATGGGATTTATCCTGAAACAGGATGTTACTTCATTGCGTTTCCCTGTTTTCTTGTTCTTATCAGTTGTAAAATAGAAGCTGCAGAACTACACGGACTTAAAAATAGATGAACAATAAATCTGTGAAAGAAATAACGTGTTTATGGCATCATTAGCACACAGTTACTCCGTGTGGGACTTGTTTTTCTCTGCTTCATACATTTTAGTCTGTTTTGTGAGACCATTCCTGCGCTGACTGAGTATCTTTTCCCTCTTTAACCTCATCTCATCTCTTCATTCAAATCCATGCAATAACCACAAGCCGCTCACATTTACATAATAACCTCATAAAACCACTTAAGGCACAAAAACTGAAACACCAAGACACTTTTAACCACTTGTGCAGGTCGTCCACATGCCTTCAAAACAAGCTCAGATCCATCAACACAAGATCTGGGGTATTAGTACATGTGATGTCTGGAACTACAACATACCAGCAGAGCCTTTAAGTTCTGTAAATTGTAGTGGGGTCTCCATGGATTGGACTAGTTTGTCTAGGACGTCCCACATATGAGACTTGGATTTTAACAACTCTTTATAATGTTCCTCAAATCACTGCTGAACAGTTTTTGCTGTTTTTCAGCATTATCCTGCTGAAGGAAGCCACTGCCATTAAAAAGCATTGATAAAAATAATGAAAAGGCACAAAAAAGTATTAATAAGCATTTGTGCTACAGTGGCTCTTCTGTTGGATCGGAAAAGACAGACTAGGCTTCAGACTCCACACTTGGACCATGATGCACATCTAGAGCACACCGTTACATTCCAGAATTCTGTTTGTCACTTCACTGCTGATGCAACATTTGCACAATTCCTAGATATTAGTATAATGGTCAAATTCTGGATCCAAGAAATGTACAAAAAGCATAATGTTCCTCATTGTTTGTAATTTGAAAAAAGACTTAGTATGCTTCATCGCTTGCTCTATACAGTAATATTTCTGGTAATGCAACATCATTACTGTTCATGCAGTTAATGTCCAATGTTAGAATATGAAGAATTACTTTAGAAGAGAAAGTCATTAGTCTTCTCTGATCGCATTATACTAAATTGTATATTTTTCTTTCTGGTTTAGAGTCCTCTATATGTCATTTTATTACATGTAAATATTGTTGCTGGTCCTCTGGTTTTCCCTCCTTGAACCACGTTTAGTAGGTGCGGATTACTGCATTTTTCAAACACCTCACAAGACCTTCTGTTTTGAAGATGCTTTGCCCCAGTCATGTATCTATAACAATTTGGACTTAATCAAAGTTACTTAGATTCCTATGTTTTACCAGTTTTTTGCTTCCAACAACTCAACTTCAAGAACCCCTTGACAGCAGACACTGTAACAAGATGGTCAATGTCTTTCACTTTCCTGTCAGTGGTTTTGTTCTGGCTGAACAATGTATTTGCAGTTTCTGCGGTCAGAGAGGACTAACTACTTTCTCTTTTAAAGTGATTCTTCATATTATAACGTTGGACATTAACTGCATGAACAGTAATGATGTTGCATTACCAGAAATATTACTGTATTGAGCAAGCGATGAAGCATACAAAGTCTTTATTCAAATTAAAAACAATGAGGAACTTTATGCTTTTTATACATTTCTTGGATCTTTTCAACATATTCTACATATCTAGTGTCTTGTTCAATTCAACATCACGCCTGTGACTCACTGTAAGTGTTGTTTGTGTTGTTTTTATTTTATGTGGTAAATCCAGCACAGTAGCGTTATCAACACCAATCTTTCCACAGCTGCGGTCCCAAATACAAACTGCTCGGAGATTAAATGGGCCAGACATATAATTAACCCTTATAAGGGGTTTCCCTGATGTTCTGAACCTCACTATGAAGGCGGCCTGGCGCTGGGGCTCCTGTGTCGGTGCGTTGGTGGTGGTGGTGGTGGTGATGAGGCGGGCAGCGCTGCGCCAAAACCTCATTAAGCCACTGATCCCCTGATGTCGGGCCACATTTCCATCACATCCTATCATTGCATAATATCTGGCTCTGGCTCGTCTCTTCACACAGTGACTGATTCCAGATCAGGTCTTGCCTGCTGAGAGCTAAACACACACCATTATCATGAAAACCACTCGAATGGATCTCGGAGCAAAACACTGACGCTCTTGTTCCCTTCCCCCTGCTCTGCTTTTCCTTTTTGGCTCATTCAGGACGGTGTTCGCTGTGACAGACACTTAGTGACCGTAAATGGAGAGTCGCTTCCAGGTGCACGGTGTTCATTAACAGCGGTTACTCACTGCCAGCAATTCAATACATACATCAAAGCCATTTTTTTAAGTTTATTTAGGTTAATTTGTAAAAATTTATTGAGACCTTTACTTCAAAATGTAATGCCTCATAAACATGTGACATATAGTACTGTGGAAAAGCCTTAGACTCCTGTGCAAACTGTTTAAACCATTTATCCAAGCAGTGAGGGACGTTCTGCCTGCAAATATACAAGTTAACATAAGAATAAATGTAAACGAACAAGAAAGCAGTAAATAATATCAAGAAATGTTTTGTGAGCTGGTTCGAAAGAACACAGGTTCGGTTCCAGATTTTGACTTTGCATTCATTTGTAAAACTCCAACAGCAGCTCAAATGGTTTAATCTAATGAAATAGCGGCTGAGCTGAACCAGATATTTGAGGTATTTGATAAGAACTACAGTGTAATACTGGGCTTCCATGAGGAGAGATCTGGAAATGATTAAGCAAACACATAGATCACTATTTACTGTATTCATATATTTTGTATACATTCTAATATTAATTAGCTCCTCAGCTAAACAGGTTTGAAATATAATTTTCTTAGATGTCTAAGGCATTTTCCCCAGAACTGTGCGTTCTCAAAATGGCCTTTTGAGAAGTTCTTCAGGGAAGACAGATATTGTAGTTGGAGGGTTCAGAATGTTCTCTATCCAAAGATAAATCACATAGATCACTATTTATTGTATTCATATATTTTGTATACATATGTCTAATATTAATTAGCTCCTCACCATCGGAACCTGCAAATTACACAACCTTTCTCTTTCAGTCATACAGTTAAGTCCACTAATTAACACTTTAACCCCAAATTTGAATCCTAAAAGCTAAACCATCAGTTGTTCATGCATTATATAATAACTGCTGACCCTTTTAAAGTATTTCATTCAAATTACTTCACAGTAATGAGAAAATATTAAAGACTTTTTTGCAAATTAACAAGCTAGCATAGTCTTGTCATTGAAATAGTCAAACTTAGTTGTCATCTCAGCTGCACATGCACACAGAGACGAGGCTTGAGATTTTACAGAGTACAATAAGACACAGAGAATACACTTATATATACACTTAAACTACTAATATAAACTCTAACTTAGATGTAAAAGTGCACAATTAGTACAAGGGTAATTTTTAACATCCAAAAATTGTGCAAATGTTGCATCAGCAGTCAAGTGGAAAGCGAACTGGAATGTAATTGTGTGCTTTAAATGTTCAAATGATCAGCAGCAGTTCCATATAAATACAGTATACATTCAATCTATAAAAATATAGTAACTTTGAGGCAGAACTACAGTTTTATTTAACTGCCTTACAGTATGCATTCATTCACCACTCACTCAGCTTACAGAGTATCTTGCAGCTACTCTCCAGTCCGTTTGGCTCCAAACTTGTATGTTTTACTTTTGGCATTGAAAAGAAATTCCTTCGTTCATTGTAACCACTTAATCCTCACTAGGGTCACAGGGACCCGGAACCTATCCCACCCGGCCCACCACCGCAGGGCACACACACACACACACACACACACACACACACACACACACACACCATTCCCTCACACATTCACACCTCCCGTCAATTTAGAATCCCCAAAACCTGACGTACTGTGGGAGAAACCCAGAGACCCTGGGGAAACCCACGTCACCACGAGGAGAACATGCAAACTCCACACACACACACAAGACCTGGTCCCATAATCGAACCCCCAACCCTGGAGGTAGGAGGCAACACCACTACGCACTGCGCCACCATGAGGCCCGCAAAAAGAAAGTCTTTAGTTATTATCTTTTATTATTTGCTGTCTAAGAGCTCACTGCCTAGAATTCAGTACCTAAAAGAAGGTTCCATGCAGGAATGTTACCTAGGGAAGTAGCCAGCTGTGGTTTTAATGGAGGGTTTATGGTCTATACGCTTTCCTCCATCACCCTGCACACTTAGTGTGAAGTGGCCATTCTGTCATACATGAACAGCACAGTACACAGTGTGAACAGCACAAAGTTATTCCTCTGTATTTAACCCATTCACCAATGCCCAACCACCACGTCCCCCTTCACCAGCCGCCCCCTTCTCTAGAACACACCATTATTGGATGCATTACGACTGAAAGAGAAAGGTTGTGCAATTTGCAGGTTCCAATGGTGTCTTAGTGAAGAACTGTCTTACTCCTTTTGTCCATCTTGGAGAATCTGTGCAAATAAAAGTTAGATGGTGGCTTGGCATCGCTTCTGTCCCAGTGGAGTGTGATTATCTTTGATTTATCTTTAGATAGAGAACATTCTGAACCCTCCAACTACAATATCTGTCTTCCCTGAAGAACTTCCCAAAAGGCCATTTGAGAACGCACAGTTCTGGGGAAAATGCCCTAGACATCTAGAAAATAGAAAATTATATTTCAAACCTGTTTAGCTGAGGAGCTAATTAATATTAGAATGTATACAAAATATATGAATACAGTAAATAGTGATCTATGTGTTTGCTTAATTATCACCAGATCTCTCCTCATGGAAGCCCAGTATTACACTGTAGTTCTCACCAAATGTATTAGGTATCTGGTTCAGCTCAGTCGCTATTTCATTAGATTAAACCATTTGAGCTGCTGGTGGAGTTTCACAAATTCATGCAAAGTTGAAATCTGGAACTGAACCTGTGTTCTTCAAACCAGCTCACAAAACATTTGGATGTAATTATACCATTTTTATTTAACTGCACTTATTTTTCCACATGCTCTTTGTCCAAATACTGTAATATATTTTGTGTGTCGTATTGTGATGACATTTTTACCACGTTGCTCATTGTTGACCTTTTCTCGCTCTCTTTCTTCCAGACACAGCACAGCCCATGAAGAGGGCTCTATCTACCTGCTCCATCGCATGTTTTTTTCCCCCCTTTTCTTCCCCCTCACTACGTGACATACTCTCGCTCCAATTTCAACAACAAACAGCACCCGCCCACTCTCTCACTCTCTCTCTCTCCTTCATTTTATCTCTCTCTCTCCCTCTCGTTTTGGGCTGTTGCACACACGGCGCCCCTCTGCCTCAGGAGTTGTCCTCCAGCCCATCCTCAATGGGCCCTCTGTATTCCCCCTCTCCTCTCCTCTCCTCTCTCTTCCTTTCTCCCTCCCTTCCTCCCTCTCTCCCTCCCTTCTTCTCCAGTCCCATCCTTTATGACCCTCTTATCTGATTGCTAACTCTTCCACACCAGCCGTCTCTCATTACACCTCCGCACAAGGCTTTATACAGTTCTCTCTTATGCCGTAACCTTACATAAGCTTATAGAGGCTAATCACCTGTGTGTTTGGGTGCACGTGTGTGTTCCCATTGGTGTATTTATTTTGTGCGGACGTGCATTTCTGCCACTACATACATTACCAGTTAAAGGTTTTTGAACGCACATTTTACATTTGCACGTTACTCACTTAATATTAGCCAAAACATGTCATATTTACTATTAATCACTACTGACCTATTACCAGACAACTGTTATATATTTAACAAGTAAACAAGTGCATTTAAAGTTAAAGGATGGATTGGAATTTGACATATTTTAATTTACAGTTGTCCATACAACTTTTATAGTGGTTCAACGTTCCAGTGTTGAAGTGGTAAAAACCATTGACTTTGAACTGTACTACACAAACGTTTTTCAGCTCTGGCCTTGTCACAAAAAACTTTGTGTCTCCAATCCGGCATCAGTATCAGAGAAGAAAGATTTACTTTGCATCACTGTACATTAATGCTTTGAGATTTTATTCAATGAAATTTTGGCTTATTTCCACACCATCTGTTCACTGTGAAACGTATAACGTGTTTTCAAAAGGTGCACAAAAATAAAACCTAAAGAAAATGCATGCATCCAAGTATTTCCTTACAAAAACAGTCACCTATGTTTCACATGGAAAGATTTTTTTCATTCATTTATGTGAAAAATTACTAAAAAGGCCTAAAGGTGTTGAAAAACCACACATCTTATTCACATGTGTTTTCTCTTTAAGGCTTGACTGTAATGAAATCAGTTCAGGCCCAAGCGATGCCAACCCCATCTGTGACCGGGAGTCCATAACTGGCCTCGATCTCTCTCTCAGTGGGTACAATTTCAATCCCTCCAACTCTCAGTACTAACCAGCACCAGTGTCTGTTAGATAACATAACAGAACTGGCTTGTAGTGTTCTCCTCCAAGCGTGTTGAGCTGCTCAATAATGTTGTATTAACAGCAGTTTATGATAAACGACATGATTCAATAATCTTGGTAGAAATGTGTTTTGAGGGGGATCTAGACCTGGACGTGACTAAAACTGGAAGAAAACCTGTCTCAAATCCATCTACTGGTTTGTGTGTCTTTCTGTTTATGCCAGTGCATGTGTGTTTGTGCAAGAGTTTGTCTGTGGCTTGGATGGAGACTATGAAAGGCCTATTTGTGTGATGGAATATCTGTTAGCACAGAACAGATCTAATGTATGCAAAAGGGCGAGAGAACGAGAGAAGAGAAAGGGAGAGATAGAGGCTTAGAAAGGGCAAGAAAAACAACAGTTTCAGCCCCTGTTGTTTTTGTAGGGATTGAGTATCTCCTAGGCTGAGGCACTTTTCCTCCCTCTCTCTATCTGATCTGTTAAAAGTTGAGTTTTTTGAGGGAGGAAAAGTTGGTGTGAGCGAGAGAACGTGTCCATCCATCCAGCTCTTGACCCATTTTCAGAGAGAGACACAGGGAAGGAGAGAGGAGAGAGAAACATTGCTAAAATTCCTACGTCGCCAGAGAGGATGTTTATCAACCACATCTCCAGTGGAGCGCCACACACAAACATGCACTCATATCGTGCTCTCTCTCTCTCTCTCTCTCTCTCTCTCTTTCTCAAACACACACACACACCGTCTGTGCTGAAAGGCCCGCCTGTCTAGTACCTTGTCAGACCACACCTGTTCAAGGGCAGCTGGGATAACATCACTCCTGACGTGCCATCCAGCATCGCAGAAGACTAAACCATCAGACAGAATCAGATCTGAACCAGGAACAGATCAGATTCTACCTTAACTACTGCGCTCCACGAAGAGTCTGACCCAAATATGCTCGTTATCACATAAAATGCAGCTGAAAAAAAAAGAAATATAAATAAGTGGCTTCTTTATGTTATGAAGGAACGAAACACTGGATTGTGAGGATTTATCAGGTGCCATTTTTCCATGTTTAAGTTGGTGGGAACCAAGTGCTTACCTATAAAAATACAGCACCGACTAGTAAGTTTCAACTCCCAACAGTATCATGTCAAGTTAGTCTAAAACATGTCGAAGGCATCCAAACAACAGCACCTAACACGAGCCCTTTATAAGAAGGTGTTTATGAGGCACTTTTAACCAAAACAGAAAAGCAAAGAAAGCTGGGAGGCTCCTCCCCCTTCACCAGAACATTTATAGTCATAAAATAAACACACTAGAGTTACTTTTCATATTTTACTGTGTATCAGTAAATTATATATTACTGTATATTACTGTGTACTGTACATACTTTCGCGCCGCACAAAGCGTTTTATCAGTCCTCTACATTTTTGGCTCATTTAGTATCAGTATTAAACACTCTCATCAGTCAAGCATTACTTACACCGCCTTCCAAAAAGGTCAGGACTGAAACGAGTGACCTTGAAGATGCTTAGCAGTTTGTCACACTCTGAAATCGCGGAGACAGTTGCGCCGCTACATTCCGCGACATTTCATTTACACAAAATGTCCAAATCGAGAATATACAATAATCTCAGTGTGTTCAGGGTGAAGCCCTTCCACCACAATACCTCTTTCAGCCTCCCTTTCGCAAACGTTCATATCTGACATTCCAACAGCAAAAACCACGGTGTTGCCAAAAACAGCTCCTATAGTGGAGCCCCTACAGCCCCTCCGGAGAGGAAGAAGCCTTGGACAATAAATATGAAAGAAACTGTGCTGAAAGCATCAAGGACACTGATAAATAAAAGCCAGACATGTTTGACCACATGACTGAGGAAATTTCTGGAAGCCTCCAGAAATCAATGAACACTTTGACTCGAAATGGATGGCTGTAAAAGACGCTTGACAATCTCTTAAGGCACTTTAATGCTTCTTCTTGACTTCTTGACCACCTGAGCTACCTGAGATACCCAACACCACTGATGTTTTAAAATTCATGCCGCCTCACAGTGAGGGTCCTGGGTTCCATTTCTTTCTGTGTGAGGTTTTCATGTTCTCCCATCTGACTCCTTCTGGCTACAGAACTGAGGCTGTCTCACCTCAAGAGCACACAGTACTGCCAAAATCTTAGGTGTCTATTTTCTCAGTGTATCTTTCTGCTTGCAAAGTAAACATTAAAATAAGAAAGCAGTGAATGGTATCAATATTTGTTTTGTTTATATAAAAGTAGTTGATATTGGGTGAGCTGGTGAGGAGAACACAGGTTCGGTTCCAGATTCCTCCTCGGTAGCTTCAGCAGCTCCTGATTTCATTTAATGAAGGACTGATCGAGTCAAACCAGATTTCTGATAAAACTAAAGTAATACCGGACTTCCACAAGAACACACTGCTATACTGAACATAAAACATACATACAGTTTTTTAACATTATTTTTGCAAATGCCTTAAACTTTGCACGGTATCGTACATCATCTCATATAGAAATGCATCCAGCGTCTATTCTCATGGCTCACCCCAGTTTCTTTTCAGTTTTCCAATTTTTGTTAGCCTTTTTTAACCCAAAATTCACATGTGGGCTGAATGAAGATGTGAAACACATGAGAACATCTCCAATGTTTCTTTTAGTCAGTGTTGCAACATGAATAACATTATCAGCTCTTTAACGGGACAAACAGCCATGTTAAAGTCATAAATAACAACCAACTGCCCTTAAAAACCACAGTGCTGTCATCAAACATTAGAGGCGACGGTAGACACGTTTTAGTAAGAATCGTGCATTATTATGTAACAGCTTTTTGGCACAGACGTATTCAAAAACAGCAAGAATTCAGTCCCTTACTTACCTCACTACATTACACAGACCAGCTATGTCAAAATAATACATTGGCCATTTCCCAAATGTTAGTTTTGAGCAAAAATATCCACTGATTCTGATTCTGAAGGCTTTCTTACAAATGTCAAACCATATGTATGTACAAAACAACATTACAACATCACTATGCAAAGTAGACAGCAACACTCTAAAAATTAGAGATAAAAAAAATTAAGAATTACAAATAAATATCAGCTGCTAATCATATAAAAAGCAAGAAAAATAAAACAGCACAGTAACTTGCAGTCATAATTGTACATCATTGTAAGTATTAGACAATGTGGCCTATAATAAGAAGATGGTTTATGTCTTGTCTTCCTCTAAATAACGGAGCTTAAAAATAAGCTGTTCATTCAAAAAACTTTTGATGATGGGCATCTGAAAGTAGGACACCATGCTCAAATTTCTCAAAACGCTCTACTACCCCACAGGAAGAGATACACAACATGTGGGAGGGGGCAAATCAAGATGTATCTGAACCCACATTAGATTGGATTCATTACTTTTTTCCTTCCGATACCAGATCCAGCATTTTCTACTTTTACCTGGTATCAGATCTGTGCCATGTCCAGTTAATACAGCAATTCTCTCAGCTGATTCAAGCTCAGTCACTAGCAATGAATTCATGCCTTGTCATGCTCTCATCTCTGGTTATATGTGGTGTAGTTGTGTGTGTGTCTGTGTTTGTGAATGAATATATATATGACTGCTACTGAATCAATCACATGAAACAGTTCAGCATGACAGCTCAGCTGACAGATACCTAACAGACAGAAGTATTTACACATTGCATGGGTGTCTATCAGTCCATTAAAGACTCTGCATTGGGACATCTTTACTGCAGTCAGAAAGAACGACTATCCTGCAGGCTAACAGCCACCAGGCCAGCTCCAGCATCAAAAAATGATGCTACGAACCACTATGCATCAAATCTGCTCTTACAGCCCCCTGGACCACTCAAGTGTTTTTCCGCCTTCCTTCAGACCTCACGAAGGGTTTATTAAAGGAGCTATTAAAGCTGGTCTTAAGTCTGGCGACATGAAACACAGTGTAGAAGCAAAACACACAAGAGTCTGGAAAAAACTTCACATACAGATGCATTCAAACCTCATTCAGAAGGGTGTCCAAAAGTTTGTAGACACCTACTCATTTGTTTCTATTGAACTCAAGGGTATTATAATGAGAGCTATTACAGCCTATGCTCTTCTGAGAAGGCTTTACACTAGACTGCTGTGAGGATTTGATTTCATTCAGCCACAAGAACATCAGGTACTGATGTATCATCACAAACTCCACTCCAAATCATCCCAAAGACGATGGACGGAAACCCATCACTCCAGAAAACAGATCCACTGCTCCATAGCCCAGTGCTGGGGGCTTTATGCCCCTCTAGGTGCGGCCTGGCATGGGGCATGGTGACCTGAGGCTCAGGTGCAGCTGCTCCAGTGTCCCATTGTAGTTATGAGTTAATTAAACATCAATAGGTGCACCTTAAAGACATATAGCAAAAACACGGTCGTACTAATTAGATGGGATGAACTTTTTTGCACGTTGCGTGACGTGTGTGAGCCAAAGCAGGCAGCGTGTGCGAGAAACTGACGCTGCGGAGAGTGGCGGACAGAGGGAGGGGGGGCAGGTCGGACCGTACCTTCTCCTCGGCGTCCTCCACCTCCTCCCCGGGGCTCTGTGCAGATGTGCTCGCACCCATCGTCAGGCGAAGCGATCAGACCCGGGAGATCAACAACAGACAGAACACAGACCCAGGTAGACAGCCCAGCACGGCCACAGCAGCTCCCAGCGCAGGCTCGTCCGGATTCTGGAGGGATGAAATGGCTGAGAGCACTTTTAGGAGCCCACCCCCTCCCCCCTCCGCCTCCTGCAGACCCGCCCTGCTCCACTGAGAGCAACCTGCACCCAGCAGCACGATCACACAGAGAGAGAGAGAGAGAGAGAGAGAGAGAGAGAGAGAGAGAGAGAGAGAGAGAGAGAGAGAGAGAGAGAGA
>JBBPDE010219396.1:0-13669 GCA_037974605.1 Nannopetersius ansorgii
GGGGTTAAGGGTCTTGCTCAGGGACCCAGTGGTGGTGCTGAAGGTAGGATTCGAACCCATGACCTCTTGGTCTGAAGTCAAGTATCCTACCCATTGAGCTACCGCCACTTCCATACAGTTGACAGGGGCAGTTACAGAACTAGTGTGAGTCATTAAGTGTGCAGAACTGCAAGCATTGTTATTTACAATCTAAAAAATGGTCATGTACAAAGTTGGTGGCTTTGCTTGTTCTCACTGATCATATTCACCATGGTTGTGTCATCAGTGAACTTTGTTGCACAGTCATGGGTCAGCAGCGTGTACAGAAAGCTGAGTGTACAGCACTTGGAGGGCCCTGTGCTCAGCATGGTAGGGCTGAAGATGTTATTCTCATTCCTGACTGACTGAGGTCACACAGTCAGGACGTTCAGAATCCAGTTGCACAGGGAGGTATTAAATCCCAGCAGTATCAGGTTCTTATCAGAGCTGTACAACAATGGTGTTGAATGCTGAACTCGGGTGACATTACAGATTGAAGGCCTGATCCATGCATAATATCTTCAGCAGTCCATCCTTGAGGTAGTATTCTTGTTTAAGACTGTAGCAGGTTCTGATTGTCATAGACATGTGCTTTAGCTCTTCAAAAACTTTTGCACCAAATCTTGTACATGGGTAATAACTCTTTGCTGTAAAACAGTAATACAAATGGAAAAGAATACAATTTAAACACGATGGAAACACTTAAATTAAGGTTGACTCACTCAAGAACATTCACAGTTACATTTTCATCATACTGTGATACTGTGAAAAAAAAAGTTTACTTGATTTATCAAAGCCATTTTAGGTGTTACTAGTGTCATTCAAGTTTTATGTTACATTTGTACAAGTACAAACATTTGCACAGTGTATACTATATTAAATAATTAATCCTACTACAGCAAGTAATCGCTCGCATTGTTGCAGTGCCTACCATCAACAACCCTCAACATGCCGTGGACTCTACTCTTAATTCTGTGTAATCTTCTTTGGCCTGGAAAATGCTCTGCTGATATCCTAGTACATTTAAACACAAGCAATAAAGCATATTAGCCACATACCAACCCTACCGAACACTTATCCTGAGGAAATCCACTCCATATTTCAGCATTCTATTTTTAAACCTACACCTCCAATGGCGAGGTCATCATAACACATGGCCCTAGTCACAGTAACAGAGTGGGGCCCCTCAGCCTATAAATCCAGAAATAGTGCAGCCTCTGAAGATGATGTACAAGCTAAGCTGTGGGTCAGAAGAACATGGTTGTCCATGGAACTAACTTGTGATTTATGCGATGCGCTCTCTTTGCAACATGCCAGAGGAGCAAAACAGTTTGCCACAGTGGTGTACCACATCTGTAAAACATACTTGATATGAAGTAGAACCCTGTCTCCCAGTATGTCTAGGATTTTATTCAAGATGGCACTGGGGTCTATCTAATTAGATCTCCTGGTGGGAGAACTGAAAAGATTTTAGATACACTGAGCTAGAAATTATGGTGAAAGAGCTGCAGAGTTGGTATTGAATTTCTCTTTGTCCAGCCTCTGCACCATAATGTGCAACTTTTAAGGCTGATCCTGGATGAAGCAAATAAATTGTAGTTTTACCAAGGGAAATCTAGAAATCTACTTCGCATCCTATTTTTTCTCAGCAAGTTAGATTAATAGTATGTTAGAATTAGAAACTGGTGATCAATTATGGCTACAAATCTTTACTTTATAGGGCAACAAACTGGTCCACCCAAGCACAAATAATTCCTGGACAATCAGTGATAAAAAAAAAAAAAGTAATTCACTGCATTTTTTGGAGAAAACTGTCTAAGAGGGTCAGTGTATTGACCAGTAGCTCATTTACTAGTGTTACCTGTGTTGCACATTTTGTAAGCCAACTATGCAGCATCTGATTGTAATTTCCATTCTCAGTGAAGCTAATCTATATATTCTACTCTAATTATCAAAGGACAGCCTGGTATTGATTCCGTAATCAGGAGTCACGGTGACTATGATGCAATAGTTTTATTTCTTTTCTTTTTTATAACTTTCTTTTTCTTCGAGTTCCTTCGAGTCACCTCCACACATTCAGATCATCACAAACACAAGAACAGTGTTTCTATCATATAACAGCTGAAATCCAGAGTTTTCATTTAATTAATTATTTGCAGTCACATCTACTATAGGGATTTGCCATATTATATAAAAGGCCACGTCTAGTGCTAAAATTTTACTTTAAAGAAACTACTTTCTCTTTACAAATACTGTGCCAGATGGAGAAAGAGGGTGTATTTTAAAGAATTATCTAAAACAGTGTAGTCAGAATCTAGTACTTAGTTCCAAGCATTACATCTGCAATGAGAATGTTTTTACTCCTGCAGGAAATGTGCCTTGTGACTAAAGTGAAAAGAACAAACCCAGGTGGTTGTGACTCACCCTCCAGGGGCTAAAAAAATGGCTCCATTTTCAGAGGAAATATGTGTATCCTGCTAGATCTACAAAATGATGTGCAAGGAAGGAAAAATAGTAATAAAGTAAAGTGCCCCCTTGTAGTAACACTGGGAGCAGTGTGTGGGTATGGCACCTTGCTCAAGTGTACCTCAGTGGTGTCATTAGCAGTCCAAGGATTCAAACTCACAAACTTCTGATCTCAGGGCAAACTCCCTAATCACTAGACCACCAGCTGATCCCAAGTTTTTTAAAGCAGTGAACTGCCACCAATGAGCGGTGCCCAAGGAGCAGTGTGTGGGTACCTTGTTCAAGGGTATCTACATCATGACTCCAGTAGTTGGGTTTCAAATTCACAACCATCAGTGGGCAACATCCTAACCACTATGCCAGTACAGAGTACCTACCAACTAGCAACAGTCAGTTTAATTCTAGTTATGCAACAGTTGAAGGTAGCACTGTATCTTGTAATAATAAATTATAGTTAAAAAGAATTGCCCATTAAACTTTTTTAAAAGTGCATTCATCTTTGTAATGAGGAATACAATGTGGCCCTATAAAATCTCTCTCTTTGTAATTGTGGACAACTGTTTTGATATATTCTTACTGACCTGTGGAACACCTGTGTCTTTTTCTTGCGTTTCCTTACATATTACACTACAGCAAGGAATCGCTCACATTGTTGCAGTGCCTACCCTCAACAACCTGAAATATTACTTTTTACAGCCTGCAAAAGTAACATATAAGCGAAAATATCGACGTATTTCATGATTATGTGCAAATCGTCATTATCACAATGTGTTCACTGCTCTCCAGTGAGAAAGATTTTTATTCCGTTGGATTTGTGATCCAAGAACGCATGAACACATGGCGAGCATGATAGAGAAAATGCAAAGACATACTGTTTTTCAAACAAAATCATTCTCAGCTAACAGCCTCAAAACAGACTCTGAGTTTCAGAGAGTACTGTGACCCCACTGGCATGCGCATGTTCTACTCCGCAAGTCCAACAATGGAGCTAAGACTCTGGAGGAGGGTGACTGCAAAGAAGGACTCACATTCACTATTTAACACAACTAACACACATGCTCACCATAATCTCTAATACTACATAACAATGGGTGGGTGCAGTGAAATGGCAGATGTGGCGCTGTACTGTGCGGGTGCAGGTCTCCAAAAGTGAACTGTGTAGGACTCTGGAGTGAAGCTCCTGCCTGCCTTAATGATGAATTCTATTCAAAGTCACTTAAATGATTTTCTCTAGCCATCTTGATTGAAACTCAAGGTTATATTGGTCTGCTTAGCCTTTGTATACATGCCCCAGAATGTGGCAGGATGTTAACTGCTTACTTAACTGCTATTGGCTCTGCAATTTAGTCCAAGACTAGACTCAAACCTTGCCTGGAAAACCAGCTCTGTATCATATTTATTCATTTTATAATCCTGATCATTTATGACAAGCTGTGTTGAGACATTTACATACAAATTGTAAACGATGACTAATAGTGTACCCGGCTCTAATATATATTATAGTATTCTTTAATAATATAGTATTTGGTCTGGTCCTTTTGTTCAGGGAAGGACTGGCTATCAGCCTACTCTTGACACTGCCTGTCCCACCTGTCAGACCAAATTTGTACCCAAAGAGTAGTTACAGTTTTGGTGAACCCAATCTCTGTCTAAATTGATAAACTTCGAACTGACAGATTGAAAATCAACCTGGTGATTGAAGCAACATGACCAACTAAATCCTATTGAATACATGAAAAAAAAAAGAATGTTCTATGCCAAACCAAAATCAGACAACCGCACTCACAAATGCTAAATTTCAAAATCAGACTGAGCAATGATACACAATTCAACTTCAAGACAAATACTTGAAACAGTGTTTAACTTGAAGGAATGGTTCAACCATACACACCAATGTTGCTAGTAATGAATCTAAGCTAGTAGTCACTATTTAGCTTAATATTGTCTAAAGAACCCACTACTATTGTTTTTTTATTTATTGTTAGAAACATTAGCTTTGTTGAACTATTCAGTAAAGTTCTTGAAGAACCAGACTGGTAAATACACAAGGTAACCTCCAAACATCTTAGATATTATAATTCCTGCATACTTCTGTGCTGTCCTATCAATGCTAATATAGCAATGAAAATGTTCTTTAAATACAGCATATGTGCTTGCCTTCATTGTTAGCAACATTATATATGTGACTGAAGTAATCTAAATAGTCTAATATTCCTTCATCTCTTCAGTGCTTTTCAGAGCAAGATTATAGGCTGGGGGCATTCAATATGGAGATGGAAAAGTGGAAATGTTCATTTCGAATACTCATTCAACCAGTCCCCAGAGACGACATATGCACTTCATTAAGCTGGGAATGTTATAAGGACATTTCATTCAAGTGATAGAATTCCATTTTCTTATCCATCTGCTGTTTGGGAGAGCAGGGACTAATAATAAAATATTATTATATATTTTTTATTATAAAATGAAATTTTATAATAAATTCTCACCCCTTCAGTTGTGTTCAGTTTCATTCACTAGCAAGAAGAAGAGTGAAGACTACCAAGTGCTTCCTTCGAAAAATATACTGTCACTGGACAGCACAGTTGTCTCGGAGGAGAACGCTAACCATTATGTCATGACAGCTAACAGTTACCCATACTAGCATTACTCTAAATGATGAAGGGAGAGGTAATGTCATTCTACTTGTATAGAGAGAGCAAAGCTAGTTGTACAATGCACAATGCTTAGAGAGTTACACCACAGAACTAAGTTGTTAATAGTACATTTGTCTCGGTGCACTTTGAATCTGAAATGGCTTACTACTTCCTCTATAGTACAGTATTTAACTAATAAAATGTCTACACCCTTATTTAGCACAGCACACATTGTTGAATCACCAGTGGCTTTTTGTCAGACTTTGGCAAACTAATTGGGTGCAGCAGCACTTTAATTACTATGTAGGGAGACACAGTCTGCTGCTCATCTATGTATCTCTCTTTTTAAAGCATGTTGTTACAGTTTAGTTAAGCATCAGTGATTCCGGTCTATATCAGACTGACACAAACACTGAGTATTGGATTGGCACACCCCTAATTTTAATATTGCTTATTTTATTCTTAAATGTTTTCACTGAACAATTATACAAATAGTACCCAGCAATTACACTTTTGATTTGAAATCCTTTACTGAAACTGTTAATTTATGGTCATTATATCAGCCCATTCCATTAAAATATGTCCAGTTATTACTTAAATTGCATTTAATAGATTTAGAAGTGGGTCAGGTGTGTAAAAACTTGTCATATTAGTCATTGCTCTTTCCAGAAACTGCTTCTAAGATAATGAGGGATCACATTTTGTAAATGTTCAGGATGTCACTTGATAAATTGGTGAAAGTGACACAGCTTAATGCAGTGTAAGTCTGTGGAATGATAATGCACATGGTGAGCCCTGTTTGCCTTAACTCATTGTGTAATATTCAAGGGTAATATACATACACATTGACATAAGCAACACATATTAATTTAGTCTACAGTCAATGGTAATGATTATTTCATGAATGTTTTCAACCATTAGACGAGCAATTCAAACAAAAAGTGTTACTACATCACTTCAGCCACCACATACAGTCAGTGCAGATACTAATCATCATTTGTCTGCCACAGAGAGGCTGGTATCCTTTAATTTTGTTTTGACAGGTAGAACAAGGTAGTACACTCTTGATTCAGGTTACAACTTGATTTGTTCCAAATGAAGAGTGTAGAGCATAAATGAAGATGTTATGGGCATAGAGAATTCAAATAAACTGGGATGCTTGTTCTGTTATCCCACACTCCTTACTGTCTCTCAAGTGTCCTGGACTGGTTTGGCACTGTGGACTGAGGTTCTGGTGCTGTGGACTGGAGCCTCTTAAACTACTCCTCACGCAGACTCCATAACTATAACAACTGACTCTAACTGTACCTGCTTTGTTAGCCATAGACTGCCAACTGTTTGGCACAAATGTACACAAAGGCATCTTTATTAGTTATGCCCCTAGGGACAACTCCCTCATTCTTCATGTTGACCAGAGTAGGATAGGTTTCCCTTCTGAGTTTTGGTTCCTTCCCACATTTCTTCCTCCAACTTTAGGGCGTATTTCCTCACCTCTGTTTCCATTGGCTTGTTCACTAGAGGCGCATACCAGGTTTCTGTAAAGCTGCTGTGACAAATTTAACAGTAGAAAGTGCTTATTTAATTCCTTTACCTGGTTCATATGTTCCATGGATAAAATATATTAAGAAATTTTCATAATAATAATAATAATAATAATAATAATAATAATAATAATAATAATAATACATTTTATTTAAAGGCACCTTTCTGGCACACAAGTGCAACAAACAGTACAAAAATAAATAAATAAAAAAATAATTAGAAACAGAAAGCACGCTTGAACAGATGGGCTTTGAGTGTGAATTTAAAATGTAATAGTGAACTAATGTTTCTGAGGTCAGGTGGTAGTGAGTTCCAGAGCCGGGGAGCAGAGCGACTGAAATCTCTGCTCCCCATAGTGGTTAGACAGGCAGAAGGGACGGTTAAGTGGATGGATGAGGAAGATCTGAGGGTACGATGGGGAGTGGCAATATGAAGGAGGTCAGATAAATATGGAGTGGCAACGCCATGAATGGTCTTGAAGGTTAAAAGAATAATTTTAAATTCAACCCGAAATTTAACTGGGAGTCAGTGGACCTGCTGCAAAACGTGAGTAACATGATGGATAGAAGGATTTTTGGTAACAATGCGGGCGGCTGAATTCTGGACCAGTTGAAGCTTATGGAGAGTTTTTTGAGGAAGACCGAAAAGCAGGGAATTACAGTAACTCAAATTAGAAGTGACCAGACTGTGAACGAGGATGGCAGCAGTGTGGGGTTTAAGAGAGGGGTGGAGACGGTTGATATTACGAAGTTGAAAATATAAAGACTGGATAATATTGTTGATTTGAGATTGAAAAGAAAGAGTACTGTCGAGGAAGACACCCAGACTTTTAAACTGTGGAGAGGGGGAAACAGAGCAATTATCAATAGCAATAGATATACTGTCAATTTTAGAAAATGTTAATTTAGTACCAATAAGGACGACTTCTCTTTTATCACTGTTTAATTTAAGGAAATTTTATGAAAACCAGGTTTTTATTTCAGTCAGGCAGTCAGTAAGGGAGGAGGGTGGGAGGTTGGAAGTGGGTTTAGTGGTAAGGTAGAGCTGGGTGTCATCTGCGTAACAGTGGAAACTGATGTTAAATTTGCGAAAGATATAGAGGAAGGAGATAAAGAGTGAAGAGGAGGGGCCCCAGGACAGATCCCTGGGTCACACCAGAAGTAACAGGTGAAGAGTGGGATAAGAAAGACTTGAGCTGAATGAACTGAGTGCAACTGGAAAGATAAGATCTGAACCAACATTTTGGCAATAAATATACTGGTGTAATATGCTTTATACATATGGAGATAATGTATTAATCACTTTATAAGGTTTTAGTTTACATTTGTTTATTTGTTAATTTCCCAATTCACAAACATAATTAATAAGCAGTTATAACAAAATTGTATCTTCTCTATCAGCCAGGATTACACCTGTAAGCATCACTGCATATTTATATTCACCACATAGAACAGTTCACTGTTGCCCTTTAACTGTTTTATATCTGGTTAATAATTATGTCTATGACCATTTATTTATTAATTAAATGAACTAAATGTAATTGCAATTGATTTTTGGACATTCATAAACGGTTTGTAAAATGGTACCATTTTGTACCTTTTTAAATTTTTACACTGACTAGTCACACGAGGATAACATGTAATATTTAAAATAGAAGATAATTATTTCCATATTTTTTGTTCTATGCATAATTCCATGTGCATTATGTTGTAACTTGGATTTCTCAACTTGAGGTGTTTTGGTATCCACACCATGGATTGTCCTATTTCTGTTTGCTGACTAGATTGGAAGGACACATATGTGTTAGCCAAATGCAAAGCTCCACTGGGAACGTGATTAATTGTGTGGACTAGACACCTATAAGGACCACAGAACTTCTATTGGTTTACACTAAAAATAAATAATGTAAATGCTATACTGAATTTTCAGAGGATATTTTTGTCAAGGAGTGTATTCCTGCAAGCCACCTAGCAGAAAGAGGAAGTGGATGGTGGTTGACAATCCCTGAAGAGCTAAAAATAGCACACTAGGCAAAAAAAGGCCTGATTTGAGTGCGATATGTATTCTCTTTCCTACTCACATCAAGATACAGCAAGCAAAATTGTTCAGTCACTACTAGCACAGTGTGCCTCCAGTTACAGCTCTTGCCAATTTCTCATGAAATAAATGTGGTTTAGTGAGGGTGACAAGAGGCCTGAAAATCACATCACAAACAATTTATATTTCTCCTGATTGCCTCATCTCTGATGTTGCCTAGAAAGCATGCATCTGAATGAAGCATAAAGACTTAGGGCAGAGGGCTCTCGATTCTATAAGGGATTGGCTGGGTATGAAGTTGGAGAGATTAAACAATGAACACAGAAAAAAATATCCACATGCAGCCACACCAGGATTGCTTCTCCATAAAATAATGCAAATTAAGGATAAACAAATATAGCAATGCCCTCTATATAAAGCATAATCTGCCAGCTTGGCCTACATTTCAGAACTGGGTTATTTATGTCATGGCTTTTTGCATTAAAAGTAATGAGGCAATGGCAGGCAGTGCTCCCCACTGAGTATTTTCAATGACTGTCATATTTCTGTAGCATACAATCAAACAACCAGAGACAATCAAACAAGCTGTCATCTGTGACACATGTACATCAGCTTTATACAATAAAAAAAAAGTAGCTATTTTATCTAAAAGTTTCCTGCGACTACAGCAGCACTTGGCAGTGCTCCTAAGGAGCCTGATTTCATCTGTCATAACAACAGCCAGCTAAAGTCCTGTCATTAATCCAAGCACATTATGTGTTCTGCCAACCTCCATGCCCAAACCCTATGTAATAGGAGAGGTACTCCATGCTCTGCATGGATTCAGCACCCAGCACATCCTGTCTGTACTAAGAGACTTAGAGATTGCTGCTCAGCCTCTGGCAATAGCAGCAGTTAACAGAGGGTAGTTACTTTACACTCCCATTCAGACAGGCAGCTCAAACTCAGCAGCAAAAGAGCAGCATTTGCCATGGTGGAACTAGAATATATTGCCACAGGTATCCAAATACATCCATCACTGTGACCATGAGAAGTTGCAGGAAAAAAATCTCATGCAGAAATGCCAAGCATCAAGCATAGGACAGCATCTCCTAATTAAAACCAATTAGAGTCTGATTGACCAGCAAAAGGGTCTGAAAATTTTGTTTTGAAAAGATTTTACGATCCAATTTGAAGGGGTTAAAGCATTTGTGGAATGATCCTACTTCCCTCAGAAAATCTCTTCAGAAAACACACACCAAAATGTTTTTGAGTGGCTTTATTATAATAATTACGGCCAATACAGTAATTACTATATTACTATCAAATTATGCTCAACAACACTTGTTGTGTTTAGACAGAGATACCATTGCCTTCAAAGAGGTACTTTCTAATTATTGCAGCTTCCATCTCCAAAAATGTTGTGGTTTACTGTAATGCAGTTTTTACCACGAGGCTGGTTTGATCAGGACTACTAATTATTACTTGGCAGTCTACAGGTTTTGCAGATTCAAACCAAATAAAAACCATGGACCTAGTCTGTAATTTTCACAAGGTGAGGCAATGCATAATTGCAGAAGATGAAAGTAAATGATTAATAGTTTATTGAATACAATAGATCCAGCAAGGAAAGGCACGAAGGGTGGAGGTAGCTCAGTGGGTAGGATACTTGCCTCCAGACCAAGAGGTCATGGGTTTGAATCTTACCTTCAGCACACCACCACTGGGTTCCTGAGCAAGATCCTTAACCCCAAGTTGCTCCAGGGAGACTATCCCCTGTAGTTAGAGAATGAAAGTCGCTTTGGATAAAAGCGTCTGATAAATGCCTTAAATGTAAATGTAAATGCACAAGCAGCGAATAGTTGAGAAGAGAAGACAAGGGAGGGTGTCTGAGGGGTGTGTAGGTGACGTGAGTAGGGGGCATTGGAGACAGAACTGATACTCGATCTGACAAAAAAGAATGGAAAGACATAACAGAAGGAAAATATAGACACTCTGTCTTTCAGATCCTTTTTAAAACTGGGCTGTGCTTAAAATTATTTTAGAAACAGCATGCGTTGTTGGTGTAGAACTGTAAAGAGCACACAGCTGTGCTCCAAAATGAATGTTCATCGTGATACGGCAGTCTACACATCCTGAGGCCCAGGTGTGCATGCTATGCAGAACTACACTGTAAAAAGCTGAGACTGCACAACAAAAGTACTATTTAGGGACACTCTGGATTTTTTTTTAAACCAGTTGCCAGCTATTAACACAAAAATATGTAGACAGTCATTATCAGCACTTTTTTCAAAAGAATTGTGTTTTTAGGTCATTGACATAAAAATCTTACACTGAGATGGCAGTATGTAGGCTGTGTGTCTACAAGTGGCAGGCATTTAGAGGTTGTGTGAAAATGCACCAGGCTATGATAAAAGGAGGAGCCACTGCATAATGTGTAGGGTAGTGGTTTGAATGACCTGAAAATAACACAGGAGGGAAAATAGAATGTAATGTGCATAGAGCCAAATAGTGCAATTTGTGGGACACCTGAAGCATTTGTCACAGTGACAGAGAAAAAAAAAAATGACGGTGACAGCCAGAGGGATTTAGGGTCCTATTTGTCAAAGCTACAAATATTCTTCATACAATTATTCATGGCTCCTTGCAATAATGGCAACCCTTTGTGTCTAAAATGGTTAACTTAATGGAAGTGTTTAAATTGTGGAGGAACAATGCTTTCATATTGTATGTCAGATTCAGTTGTCCTTAGAGACATGATAATCCAGAATCTGCTAGTGTTCTCTAAGCACATATTCTTCCCATGCCTCATGCTTTCTCAGAGATATGTGGTTCACACTGCGTTGATGTGCTTTGAGGAATTTATGTGGAGGCGTTCTGATGTTATGTTTTTTTGCTGGATGTCAGGAAGCGGTGAATTCACTGAATTAAGTGGATCAAGGTATGATGCATTAAGCACTTTCTAGTAGTATTGTTCTGGAACACTATTGCTTCACTGCCCTAAACAGATATAAAACACATAAGCAAAAGAGCAAACCATCAGAATGCAATAGAAATTGAACACCATTGACACAGTAGTTACTTTTGGAGGGTTTTTTTTTTACCACCTATCTAATATCCTTCAAATTGGGCTTTGAAATACAAGTTGCTGTGTGAGTATGTAAATCTCTTTTTACAGCTCCGTTAAGTCTAAGATGTCTCGAGACGGAAGCCTCTCTTCAATGCAAGACTCATGAAAGCCCTTATGGAGTTTGCTAAAAGATACCTGAAGGACTCCAGGATGGGGAGAAATAAAATTCTCTGGTCTAATGAGACCAAGATATGTTTTTGGCCTTAATTCTAAGTGGTATGTGTGGAGAAAACCAGGCACTGCTCATCACCTGTCCAATACATTCCCAGCAGCGAAGCATGGTGGTGGCAGCATCATGCTGTGGGGGTGTGTTGCAGCTCCAGGGACAAGACGACTGGTTGCATTTGAGGGAAAGATGAATGTAGCTAAGTACAGGGCTATCCTGGACGAAAACCTTCTCCAGAGTGCTCAGAACCTCAGACTGGGCCAAAGGTTTACCTTCTGTAGCAGGATGAGGCTCATTCTACATCCTAAGGGTAAAACTGTACCTTATTGCACGTGCTTGTTAACCAATTAGCTGGGGGTAGGGCATAATATAAAAAGGGCTATGTCACCTACCATGCGTGTCTTGCCCTTTGATCTTGTGACCGCCTACTCCTGGGTTGGTTCCTTCCTGGTTTGGGGTGTCTCTGGTGCAGGTAAGACCTGTGTGGCTCCATTAAATGCGTGGCATTTTGATTAGGGCTCCTTGGCCGCTATTTATTTCTTTCCCACTTGATTGTAGTGATCGGTGTGGCGTGCCTGTGGGCACTTGGAAGTCACCTGTGTGATCGGGGTGTAAGTGAAGCTTCTCGTGCTTCTGTTGCTCATGTGTGTAGCCCCGTCTGCCCCTCTCTTTCTCTTACTCTCCCTCGTGGGTGATCAACACTACAGAGATTGGTATGTATGTCTCGCTGCTATTTATGCCTTCATCTCTGCCCCTCTTATACTAACGAAGTGTTGTGGCTTTGTTTTATAGATCTGGAGTTAGAAACGCTGCTGCTTTGCCGTTTTGAGGAGCTGTTTTGCCTTGCTGAGAGCCCTGCTTTGTTTTGTCTCTGGTTTTATTTCGCTGCTTTGCCGTGCTGGGTCAGCCTGCTACGTCAAATCTCTGCTTCACGCTGCTTTACAGGCGTCTGTGTGTGGTGATCTGGTCAGATTCATTGACAGAGGCTCGTTTGAGTCAATTGGGAGTCGTTTTGTTCGCTTGGCTCCCTGAGCGTCAAGCTCTTTGAATCAGAGCTCGCTGAAGCTGTTATTTTATGTAACGTGACTGGGGGGAGTTGGTGTCGAGTATTTTAGTGTTTCTTTTGTTGTTTCCATTTCATTTAAGTTTATTAAATTAAGTATCTGTTTCTGTTTGCTTTAACTATTTGCTTTTCTTTTTGTATAGTTTTTTTGTTTTGCCTTATTATAGTATAGGTTGAAATTTGGTTTAAACTTGTCTTTCCTTGTTTTACAGTGCTGAGCCCATGGTGGTGGTGTCCCTTCCCTTCCTGTGTGTGGTGATCATTTTGGGTGTGGGTTCCTTTTTCCACACGTGTGTGTGTGTGTGAGTGACACGAGGGCATTTCATTTATTTTGTGGTTTCTTGTTTTCCTCCCTGGGGGACCCATTGCCCCACGGGCTAGCTTTGGTGTAGTTGACGCAACCAGTTTCACGTTGTGGATTTTATGACTTTTATGATTTTAATAAAGATTGTGTTTTTAAACTGGAACCACGTCTCTGGCCTACTGTGACACGAACCTGTGTGCTTGTGTGGCGGGGTGGGTTTTTATATTTCCTTTCTACTCAGGGTCACTAAGTGTGGAGGTGCATGTGCATTTAAGGCCGCTACTGGTGTATACACCAGTCGGCTATTTTTAAGTGGTCTAAGACCATA
>JBBPDE010219412.1:0-13669 GCA_037974605.1 Nannopetersius ansorgii
GTTTCAACTGACATCTCTCGTGTTGGAGCCATGAGTTATGTCAATCATCTTGGTTCAACACATCACTAATGTGTGCATGCACTCTTTTTTAACTACAGACTAATTAGCAGTTGTAATCAGATACAGGTGTTTGTTTTAGAAATGCAAAGTGCATGATTCCATATTTTCCACAGATTTTTGTGATTCCATATTATTTTCCTCTGTTTAATCTTTAAAACAGTTGTCATTGACTACAGTTATCTTTTTGGGTTTTTTTTTTTTTTTTTAAGTGTTTTATACAGCCAGAAGTTTGGATTGTGAAAATAGTTTTGTGGCATGTATGTGCTTGTTTTTTTTCTACACAATTAAACATTTGAATGAACGTCTTTTGAGAGGGGTGATTCCATACTTTTTGCCAGGGGTTGTATATACTGTGGTAGTGCCATAATCATGATGAAATGGTCATAATGTCAAATTCTACAAACAGATTACACACCAAAAAAAAGAGCTTTCTTTGTGGTCGACACCTCAGCACTCAACAAAACATATGGTTGACACTCCAAAAGCAAAACTAGACACAGCCCTATGAGGTTCATGACCTACATCAAAGGCCTCGCTCAGTCAGTAAAAAGAAATACAAACACACACACAAAAACCCATAACCACCTCATTTTACACACTTGTCTTTGTCTTGGCAAGCTTATATTTGTCTTGTAGATCTTGACAATCTGACATTCATAGCGAATGATTTAAATTGAAAGCTCGAGTGAAGTGGATGCTTGGAGCACTGCAGTTTAGCAGGAGGGGGTTCTCTAACTAGAGAGAATATCGATTGCTAAGGTATACAGCTGTTAAAGAGGCATCTCCCTTGCGCCTTTTTAGAGCATAATGAAGCGCAAACAGCTCTCTGTAGTTCTCTGCAGAACCGAGCAGAGACCAAGAGAAAAGCAATTAGACTGAAACTATCCACTCAGTGTATCCGATAAGGAGGGGTAGCAGCAGATGCACCATTTACTCGAGGAGAAAATAAGCACTGATGAGTGCAGGCTCAAGGGACACACAATGAGAAGTGGTCTGATGGCTTCACCAAAGCATGGCTAAGGAGGAAAGCCCCACCCGGGTATATATAAGAGAACATGGCTGATAAGCAGAACCCAGCTACACTAAAACAGAAACTAAAGTACACGCTGCTTCCATTCTGGTAACAAGAATGTTCACATTAATGAATCCCCCACAGTTTAATCCATGGTAAAGGGAAACAAAAAAGAAGAAAACAAAAAATATATATTTCTCCACATCATCAAGAGCTCTGTACTAAAAATGATGTTTTAGTAGAGCTAGCATATGTTCCTAACATCCCCCAATACAGCCAGCTGCCTCATTAATGTTAATATTGTACACTGAACCTCTGTTGACCTCCTCTGAGAAATGATTTATTATACATTACAGTCCAATCTGTCTTGCACTTTTTATAACCTTAGCTCGGGAAAGAGGATTTCTACATAGTTAAATCCATGAGATGTAGAGAAACTTAGTAGCTTATCAACAGTTGGGGCAACAGAATATGAAACAGAAACATCTCCTGAGGAAATGACTTGGGAACCGGGTTGTGGGGTGTAGAACACAAATATACTGAATATAACCAGTGAACTTTACACAGCCTTGCCTGGACCTCTGGTACCTTTTTAAAAAAATAAATTTCAGGCCAAAACTTTACCTCCACAGTATCATAAAACAATGTCTCAGGCATCAGGCAACATAGCTGTAACCATAGCTGTGAGTTTGCTGTGAGTTAGCTTTTAGGGACATTAAACTCTTCAGATGTTTGGTTCCCATCAACTCTACTGTGATTCTGACTTGACATGATTCTCTAGAACAGAATAGTTTAACAAACCACTCAGATCTTTCCATCTTAATTTAATTATGCACAAATAATAAAATACATGAACCTGTCCTTTTAACTGAGGGGAGATGGGAAAAAAAACCCCACAAAAAATTCAATGTTTTCCTTATCAAACTTAAACAAAGTCTTAATATTTAGACAATGTTCCCCCTCTGGTAGATCAGCACCACCACAACAGCAGCTTAGTTTCAATATGACTAGACAACCCTCTGTATACAGGAAATCTGCTCAAAAACCCCTTTGAGGTGATCATCAAATGAATGGGATTAAAAAAAAACATTCCCATGACTGTAGCAATGCATATTATAATACTGGTGGCATGTAACATGAAACGATTTGGCCAGATTAACCAAAGAAAAGAGTACTGCTAGAAAATACCATTTCAAGATTAAACTGTCAGAATTTCCAAAATATATCTTTCAATATAATTTGACCCCCCACAGTCCAAAGACACACACGTCTAGTGAGATGGTGTGTGTGAGTCCCTGCTTTGAGCCTATTGATGCCAGGTTAGGCTCCGGGTAGCTGCAACTTTAGTGGGGATTAAGCAGTTACAGTGCAAGTGAATATAATTTGACTACATCAAGCCGAAACCACAGTTTATCAAATCAGGTACAGAACATCAGGAACATCTGACTGATTAGGCTGCAAGTGTTGAGAGTTGTTGTGCATATAGTAACACTGAGATCAGTAATACAAAGACCAACACAGCAGTAACAGCCAACTGACTATAATTCCTCATTAACTAACATCATACTGTTACAAATTTAAAATTCACAGAATTTATACCTGAAGATGAATGCTCAGATCCAAAAACACTAACAAGGGATGCACTTTCAAACCTAGAGCAAACAAATGAACTTACAGGGGACCACTTCCTTTCGTGAAGTTATAGCTGGGTGGGGGATGTTGTGTTTAGTGACACAAAACATTCGAATCAAGTTTACTGCTACTGAATCTTTAACACTGTCAGAGTTGTTGCAATCGGATAATTACATAGCCTTGTTGCTTTTTTTTTTAGAACAACTTGTAAATGGTTTTGGATCAAAATTAAAACTAATTAACGAAATGCTTTCAATGATATCTGACAACAACATTGTCCAATGGTCCTTTATAATATTTAAAATCTCTGTAATGCTGCCCAATAGATATATCGTCTGCAGTACAAAGAGAAAGAATACTGACAAGACAGGAAAAGTTAAGACATTTACATGCTTCCTTTTAGTCTTAGAATAATAATAATAAAAAAACGTTAGCGAGCACAAATGGACTTGAACTTAACGAGAAGACCAGAAAAGAACGCCTGACTTTGTCGCTGTACTGTACTGCAGTACAGTCCTGTACTTAGAAGTATCTTCTCTATTATACCACATATCACATGCGCCCACAAACCTAAATTCACTTCAGCCCTAAATAGCCCAGGGGAACAATGAAACAACTGCCTCCTCTCACCATTTTTCTGTCTTTTAATCTTGCCGAGCTACAATAGAGTTTCTATTTCTGTGCCCGGGGACTGAGAGATAATCTCGTCCACAGCTGTTAGGGCCTGCTGCTGCAGCGAGCCACAGCTCAACAACGAAACGTCACATCAGGATACTCACCAGGAACTGCTATCGTCAATATTCATGTCATGACATAAAAAATGTTGAATGAGAGTCTGACTGGCCCATCTACTTACATGTTCATGATCTTGAAATCTTAAACTCATAAAAAGGCCTTTATATATTTGAATCGTATCATATTCATAGAAATTATATGATCACAATCACAAAAAACATGCTATATATTACTGCGATCCCTACAGCACAAACGCAGTGTTTTGACTTTTGTTGTTCACAAATCACTATTGCAGTATTGAATAGATTAAAAACATGACGTGGTCAAATAATATGAACCACAAATTAACAGTATGTTTCATTTGGTCCAATAATGTATTTTTTCCGAGTATTGATAAATGATGGGAATCAAAAAGTACTTCACTTTTCTTACGTTTATGTTTACGTTTACGTTTCTTAGTCTATCGCAATGAGAATAATAGCTCCCCACACATCTGTGCAATCTACTGAGGGCTGCAATAAATCAAGACGGGATTATACAAGAGTGTGAATTAATCTGCAGACCCCTGAACAAAGCTCCTTCCAACTGTAGGCCACATGTTCTGCCACTGATAATGGTTTTCTCTCTGTTTAAACATTTCTATCTAGATATTGACCATAGAGCTTCGGTGTTAGAACAAGTACACAATCAGAAATAAATTACAATTCTAAACTTAATTTAGAGCCCTTTTAGATCGGGAAACATAACCCAAAGCCCCTAACAGAATATAACACAAGAAAACAGAGGAAAATGAATGAAAATGGGATCAAACAAAAGTAGCTTTAGTGAAAATAAACTACAGCAATAAAACCCCAAAGGCTAAAAAATGCAAATCCCTTATTAGTTAAATAAAGGGTCAAGTAAGAAGACAGGTCTCAATGAAGACCTAATAAAAATGTCATACTTGTCAGTTTATTTATCACTCAAGAAATCGTGAAGTCTTTCATTTTGACGTTTCTATGTTGGTATATAAATCAGCACACTTTTTCCTGATGTGGAGACGTAATCCATCAGCTAACTGGAAGCTGTGTGTCCTCATCAGAAAAAGTAGAGTCTCCATTAATATTCAGAGACAGGCTTTCAATTTAAATCTCCACTGAAGGAGTCAACATCCAAACTAACACCCAGAGCAAAGAATGTTACTTCAATGCCTGCACTGATCTAGAGAGCTTCAACAAACTGTCAACATGATGACAACGCAGAGGTAAATGCTCATTACCAGGCTAAGTGTTATTTTACCACAGCTACTACGTAAATAAAACGTACAAAATGTTTTGGCATAATACTCTGCTGTGTGGAGCCATGCTTAGGCAGCACGTGAATATCATTTATTACTGCATATTTAACATGAACAAATTTAAAAAGTTAAACACGTGTGGTCTTGCCTTTATTGAGAAATACTGGAAAAGATCCAGTGATGGAGAACCAGGATCCAGTAATGGCAGATCACTGTGATGGCATCAACTCTACATTTGACAGGGAGCCATGATTTAAGAATTGAATCTGGTCACTTTTAAGGTAAAAAGCTGCAGAGCATTTTGAATGAATTCAGAAAAGTTCCTTTAAACATGACTTTTAATGGGGATTTGCGCTACATCTCTATATTCTACACCTCGAAATAGAAAAAAAGAAAAAGGCTAGTATATAAAACTGTGGCTACTTAATACTATTTTTTAAATCTCAAATTAAAATCTCATAAAAGAAAAAAAGAATGCTGCTGGTAATAAAGGCCTACTTTTTAAAATCATACTTTTATTCATCTTTATTGATTTTATTACATTTATCCTTATTTTTATCTCTGTAAAACAAACTGAATGACTTCTGTCTCAAATTGTGCTGTAAAAATTAATTATTAATAAAAGTGCTGCTTTAAAACATTCCTTTCTGACGGAGGTTTACAGGAAATGCCAGAGCATTGATAACTAATGTCAGTAAGTGGTTTACAATGCAAGTGCTATCCAACCATGATCTTTTATCATGCTCTAGAAAGTACAGCAGGCAGGTGTTCCTCATGAATGTATGCCTCACTACCTAACACCAGGCTTGGCTTAAGATTTGTTCTATTTGTTAGAGGTAGTAAGCTAATCTGGCAGAACTCAGAGTTTATGTTTTTAATCACTGAAAACCAGTGAAAATTAATGAATACCATTTAAACAGTTGGGTAGAAATGGGCAGCCACTCTTGAAACACTGCACTATCAACACTCCAATCCGTGATTCAACAAAAGGCTGCCTCAGCACAGCTTTACAGCACAATAAACAGCGATGCGAACAAAACAAGGCTTACTTTCACTGGTATGACTCCTTTCACAACGCTAAAGTGTGCATGTTAGTACCAGCCTCTCTGTATCTCAGCTCATGACAAGCTGGAGAACTGACTATACAAGATCATTAAAATTGCTAAAAATGACATTCACACGTTTGCCGAAGGAGACACGCATAAGGAACATATTCCATGGAATTCAGTCACAGCTGCTCTTAAATTAAATCCAATAATGTGCTGAAATAAAAAGGTTACTAAAGCATTCTGATCTGAACAGTTGCTCATTTGTAAAAAAGGGAAAATTATGGTGTGTAAATAAACACACACTCAACATAAGGGATTCGAATCCTGAAACGCACCAGCAAACAGATTTAAATGACTAATGAACTACACCAGCTCTTTCTGTAATCAACTCCGGGGTTAGAAAGCATGTCATACAGGCCCCCCTTTCAGGAGACCATCTGCTTCAACCCTCTAGCCCAGAGACGAAACGAGAATATGAACTCTCGTAACCATGCCAAGATTTCGTGCACTGCTTGAGCTCAGAGTTACAAAAATGTTTGAACCATGTGGTGCAATGATGACTAAGAGCACAAGCAAGATTTCCACTAAATGTGAAGACGGCCCTCTCACCAGTCACAAGTGCGAGTGTGGCTCCTTCAACAAAACTGGCTCCCCAGAGAGCAAACAACTACAAACAAGCCAGATCATCAGTCTGCCCATCGTTTGTTCAACCAGCCATGTCAACATTACTAGGATGCATGTTATACCATCTGTAAATCATTGTCATGACACTGGTCTCTGCAATACTGATATTGCAGAAGGCTGCAAGAGGCAAATGAGCCTCTAACCATTACTGTTTTTGACAGGGTGACCAATCACAGCTCCAGGCGAGAGCTGCGTATTCTGATGGATTGAGCTATTCGTCCAATAGAAGTCAAATGACTTGGCCCAATCTCCAAACATGAAAAACATAACCCTAGACAGGTACTGATATTACTGAGGTTCCCTTGAGCAATGTACCATCCTCACAAACTGCGCCACTCATTGGTGGCAGGCCACTACTTCACTTGGTTAAACACAGAGAAAGAACTTCACATTGTTTCCACTGTGTGGTGTGTTCACGTGTGACTATAGGGGGCCACTTTACTTTTCTCTCTTCTCTGATAGGCTTTGTTGTACTGAGGGCCATTCAAAAAGGAAATATGTGAATGTGTTTGCTTTGTGACACTGATGAAACTCAGATTTAAAGTTGCTTTTGTAGTTCAGGTTGCCTATATGGACTGTGTGGATGGGAGAGTGATCGTACAGTATTTATAATATTAAGCCTTTTTAATTCCAGAAGAATGATATGGGCTCTTTAACATACTGACTGGCATCACAACCACAACATGTAGCAATATAATCCCAGTAGTAACATTTTGTCCATATCATGCAGTCCTAATGCACATACATCACGAAAACTGATACAGGAACTGGATGAGTCAAGGACACAGGATAGTTCGCAACATGGCTTACAAATGTAGAGCCTGCTTCAGACATTTCTCCAAGTCTTTCCTCTTTAAATTGTGACCATGCCCAGACAGTTCTTGGAAAGGTCTGTAATTCATATTATGCTTCTGTCTTGTTTTTACAATCTTGTGTGTGCTTCATATACCACTCAATATTATTATTGCACAGATATTAACATCTTCCCTGGAAGTACACACCGGGGTCAAGCTGACAGACTAAACTTCCCCTTCTCAAAAAAAACACACAAAAAAAAAAAACACGGCAATAGATTTCTTTCAAAATTCTCATTATGCTCATCTTCCATCTCCGGGCATCAGTCAGCTCTAAGATGACCGCACTTAATTACTCCAACCTCCCTGTGGAGGACCAGGGCAAGGGCACGTGGCAGCTCACAGCAATTTACTGCAATTACCCAAATTCAGCCTTGATTAGAGCCAAGTGGCAATCTCACACTTTGACAAGGAAGTAATCATTTTTGCTGACAAGAGCATCATCAAAGAGATGAAAACGAACATCATTCAAACTGCATTACCGATGGTGCCGAGGCAAGATTACAAAACTCTGTACCCAATCGAAACAGATAGCCTTTCCTTTGCTACATAATCTAAAAGGTCATTCAGTGGTCCACAAAACACCTATTTTAAAAGTATAAAAGCGCTGTGCTACTCTAAGCCATTCACACATTCAGTTTAGAAGAAACCCCATTAAACAAACTTTTTAGCTCTTAGGCCATACAGAATCAACAAAAGGAAATAAAAGGAAACTGCGGCCTTTTATAATGTAACATCAGAAAAAATGGAAAAATAGAAAACTGTTAGCAAGAACGCTGCAAGTTTCGTTCAGATGTAATGTAATGTAACAAACACAAAGAACCTTTTCCAAAAAAGGCAAGATGGATTCACAGGAAAACAGCAAAATAGAGTCTGAAGAGACAAGACAGAGCCTTATTTTTTGCTGACTCACAGTTCATGTCAAGAGGTCCCATGTGGAGGAGTTTGATTACTGGTTTAACACACAGGTCACTGCAACCCAGGAGGAACAGATCCACTTTTGTGGGGGGTGTGGGGTTCACCATTACAGTACACATTTCTGGGTAATGTAACAAAAACTGGGTAACAAAGGCTCTATTACTTTCCATTTTCACTGAAAATTCTATTGAAATGTAGATGGAAACATGACTCCTCTGGGGGAAAACGCTTATATACACCCTGGCCATACAGCACTAATACTGCACCTTCAAACGGCTGTTTTGCCTTTGCATTAATTTGGCTGATTTAGCTCATAAATGGATGTATTAACTAGCAGTTAAGTGGAATCAGATTTCTTAAATGGATGGACGTTCATTGATCCCATTTGCCTTGGAAAGTTTTTACCTAGAGCCAACCAAGTGTTTAATGTCTATAATAAAACATCAGAGACAAACGCACACGTCTTCCACACAAGTGCCGTGTTTTGTAACATAATTAATGAGCTCTCTGGAGCCCTTAAACAAGATTTTACAAGAAAGCTATACGATGACAGGATGTCCTATGGGTGTGCATGATCAACATACGGAACTATTGGCAGTTAGACTGGAAACCAGGACATTTACATTTACGGCATTTATCAGACGCTTTTATCCAAAGCGACTTCCGATTTAGGGTTAAGTGTGCTGGTGGTGTGCTGAAGGTAGGATTCGAACCCATGACCTCTTGGTCTAGAGGCAAGTGTCCTACCCACCGCCACCGCCACCCAGGACATGCAGCATGCTGTGAAAGTGAAATGCATGCATTAGGAAGTTTTTAACATTTCTGATGGTAATGTGATTGCACGGTTAGACCTGTCATTTGACAGTAGTGGTGAAAGGAGGACCTTAGGACACCTATAATGACTGCTATCCATCAAGGAACAGTGGACCATGCCAATTCCAACTTAGGAGAGGCGTTTTAACAAGAACACGCCACGGATTACAGTATTGGCAAACACAAGCTGAGTCTGTCCCTAGACACTTCCGATTCCCCTTGCTTTCCTCATTCAGCTTCCTTTTGAGATGTATATTCATCTTTCGCTCCGTGTTACCCTCTTGTAACATCAATAATACTAGTGGAATTCAGTTTCCGAACACATGCATCACCTTTCCTTTGTTCTCCATCTCTTTGTTGAATGCTGAGGCTAAGACAGCCTATGTCACTGCAGCCTATCAAGCACAACAGGCCTTGCAACACAATTCATAGCAATGAGACTACAGCTTACTGAACGCAGCAGGAGGGAGAGCTGCTTTCATCAGCTTAAATGGAGTGAAAAAGGGAAAAAAGGGGAAAAAAGCTAAATAAAACATGTGAATTGTATACTTGGGTTAAAAAAGTGTGAAGTGCTGTATTGCATCTTTACCTATAGCAATTAACCTAAAGGTGGGTCCGATGACAACTGATATCCTTTTGTTCAGAAGAGCTTTTCATAGATATTTTTGACTGAATAGTTTTTTGGGGCCATTGTGTTTTGGTGGTCTGATCCAAATCAGGCCTCAAATTAATGAAAAGGCATGATTTGATTTGTCCATAATGAAAATGTCCAGGTATCACAATATTATATTTTGCTGTAACGGCTCATCACTAAATCAGTCTCTTTTTGATGCATTATTTTGCTTTGTTGAAGTTGTTTGTTGAAATGTCGCTGTTCAAACAATTACCAAATCAATGAAGGACACACACATCTAAAAAAAAAAAACAAGGCTGACCGACCCGGTGCCCAAGACGTTCAAGTTTAGGATTTAAACCTCAGTCCTGACAGGCTGGCATGCGACCTGTCACCGAGTCACAGTTTCCTTCAGAAGGGCCTGTCTGAAGAACTGAGTCACAGACACAGAGATGATGACGGAGCATAGCTTCTTTATGCATGTTGCGGAAAATGTGCATAGTGGAGAATAAACATTCAATAAATCTAATGTCACTGCATTGTGTGAAAAAGTCTGCAAACAACCCAGTCCAGCATTCCTCTTGCTTTGAAGCTGTAATGCTGTAAAACTTGTGCAATACGGTAACAGTCAGCCCTCATCTTCACTAAAAATTTGGCTGAATTGTGAATCCAGCATCAAAAAGCTGAGAGTAATACTCCTAAATTAAGTTACATATTACATGTTGTGGATGAGAGGAACCTTTCAGGGATATTTTTAAATAGTGTACAATATATCAGGAAGAACCATGAATCGTGAATATAGAAGGGGAAAAAGCCACAGATGGAGATTATTAAATGCCCACAAGTCATATAACAGACAAGTATAACAAATATAATATGGGGACAGTGTTTCTGTATAAAAATAAATAAAAAAATCTCTAAAAAACATTGTTATAGCTTGACAATGTGAAATTAGGGTTCCATTCTCATAAACACCTTGAAAAAATAAAACATTTCTCAAAGTATGGTATGGTAAACGGTATGGTAAATGGTATGGTAAATGAATACTGTGAATGGTAGAGATTTTAAATTTACGATACTGTAAAAAGGGTAACAATGATCTTCACTGCCTGCATGCTTACACATGACTACCTCAAAACTTCTAAAACTCACTTTGGCATTAGTTTTCTGTTAAGAGAGCATCATGCCTCTGTTCTGACCTCAACACAGCGCTGTTCAAGTTCGGTTCACTCAAAGTTGAAATTGGTTTTACTTTTAACACATGTGCCGCTGTCCTTTCTGATTGCAACCAATGATTTTACAGTGCGATGTAATGGAACATGGGTGGGTGTGACACGTAAAATGTAAAGACCCAAACAAAGCTGAAATGGAGGACAAACTGGGGAGGCTTATACCGTGTCAGGCTTTTCAAAGCTGTATGACACCACGTCAAAGTGGTACCACAACCCTGCTTTAGAGAGATGGAAGAAAAGAAAAAAGGAAAAAAGCGATGTATGATGCACAACCACACTTGTAGATTTGTTTGTAATAAATTATAATTAGCTACATATTTATAATTGGCATACTCAGAAGCTTCCAGCACCCCTGGTAATTATAGATCAGTTATTGGATGTCATATTGAATGTCAAGTCTGTCCACTCACTGTGCATTTTATCAGCTCCTCTTACCACACAGATGCACTTTGTAGTTTACAATTACAGGTATTATTACAAGGGTAAGAATAATTTGGGTTGTAGATCTTTCAAAGCACAGCAGCAAAACTGAAATAGCTGTAGTGCGTTGTGTGTGCGTGTTGCAACGGAGGACTTAAAGCTAAATATAACATACTTCATTTGAGTAGAGAGCCTGGGAGAAAACGGACTTCTGAATTCAAGCTGTGCATTCTAGAACTCCTTCAGTCTCTCTCTCAACACACACACTTAAGTGTCCCAGGATTGAAATATCTAGATTTTTAATTAAGGTTTAGAACAGTTGGACTCTAAGACAAGAACTTAATCAAGGAGGATAAAGCCTAGTGTCTTGCCCGGTCTCATCCACTTTTCTCCTCTGAATAAAATCAATGATACTCTTCTGAACAAAGCTCACGCAAAAAACAAACAAAAAAAAAAACAACTCACGTAAGCAAATTAGAACGGGCAAGTCACAAGGAATTAAGTTTAAGTGTTCAATGCATGCGCTCTCCGCAGCTCCAGGGAGACAGGAAGCTGCTGGGGGTGGAAGAGGCACCAAACAGGAAATGAGAACAAAGTACTGTCAAGGGCGGCTGCAGACTCACATGCACACGTTACCAGGGTGCTGTTACATGCACCTAATCTACGCTTCTATCTTATGCGTGCTGTTAATGGAGCCTGCAATAACCGGAGAACAAACATCAAGTCATCGTGTGTATTTTTGAACTAGAAACAAAACATACAGTCAACAGTAAACTTTTAAACATGTGACCAATAACGAACACAGCAGTGTAGGATAAAAACAAAATATATATTACAAAACTAGAGTTCTTTCTTTGAAACTCAGAGACACAGGAGTAGAGAATTAGCAAGAATGGATTGTAAGTGACAGTAAGTGGGAATGAGCATGCAATAACTGCTGAAGTCAGACCTCTTACTGTAAGTGGGAAATGACCACACATGCACACTTTATTATGTACACCTACTTTGTATCTACTCATTGTCCATTGCACAGCTCCATTTACTATAATAAAGGGCCCCTTATAGTCACGTGTGGACACACCACACCACACAGAGTGAACAAAGTGAAAATCTTTTTCTGCATTTAAACCACTGACCAAGTGAAGCAGTGGGCAGACAGAAACAGGGGGAGAGTGCAGTGAGAGAATGGCACCTTGCCCAAGGGATTCAAACCCACAACCTTCTGATTGTAGGGGCAACTCCTTAACCACCAGGTCACCAGCTGCCCCATATAGCAGTACTCTGCAGTTTATAATCATAGACTGTAGTCCCTGCAACATTTGTTAGCTCATTTAGCAATCCTTCACACTAGATCCATCACTGGGCAGGTCCCTCTACTGAGCAAGTATTATTTTTGCAGGTTTTATTCTCAGCACAGCAGTGACACTGACATGGTAGAGGCCTGTTATTGTGTGTGTCACGCAGGTTATATCTCACATCAGTGCTGCATTAAACTTTGTCCACTTACTGCCCACACTCTTAAGCATCTAACGGGTTGGTCCTTGCAGAGGTAAAAACTACAGATAATTCATCTGATGCTGCACAGTTTGTGTTAGCTATCTTCTAGTCCTTCATCAGCAATCAGTTTCCAGACACAGGAAAGGGCTTTATTTGTCATTCTTGACTGCTGAACATGGTCAAGCTGTGCGAAAGTACGACAGACAGGCACTTCAGCTTCTCTAGAGTTCAAGCAAATTCAAAAGCACTCTGGCTTATTTAATCATGCCAAATTCACAACTCTTAAGAGCACAAGCCTTAATGCTTTCTTACTCAGCTCAGCTAAAACGCAAAAAGACAAAAATAAAAGCTGCTTCTCATTTCTACTCTTAGCATGATTCAAAACCACAAGATCTCTTTGAAACTGAGCATTTCATAGGGCATGGTAATGTTCACAAAATCCTTCACAATTTTTTATAACTTTTCTTCCTTTAAGGTCAAAGAATGTTGAGATACTAGAGATGCTCCGATCAGTATTTTTGGGGCCGATCACCAAGATTATGATCTGCCGATTGCCGATCACAGAATGGCAAAGGAATGTGAATCTTTTATCTATAATCTAGCAGAGTTTGCACCATTTGTAGAAATGAAACCACTCTAAATTAACTATATTGAGAGAGAGAGAGAGAGAGAGAGAGAGAGAGAGGCACATAGAGCACGCGTGCAAGAGAGAGAGAGAGAAACAGGTTTAAAACGGGCGCGATCCGAACGAGAAAGAGAGAGAGACTGAGACAGACAGAGAGAAAGAGAGTAAATCGGCGCTAAAATATCAAGGTGAAAGTCACCATAGCTTGCGGACACTTTGAAAAACTTCCAGACGGGAGAACTCTGCTGT
>JBBPDE010219428.1:0-13669 GCA_037974605.1 Nannopetersius ansorgii
CAAGGCCAGCCCTCGTACCTTCCTGTGGGTGATTTGCCGGCCCAAGATCAGCACTGTTTGGGCATTGCAACAGTCCAGCGGCCTTCCAACAATTCATTAATGACGTTCCAGGTAGATGGTATTTTGCTTACCTTGACGAAATCTTGATCTGTTCTAAGACCCTTGAGGAGCACACCCAGCATGTCAGGGCAGTCTTCAAGAGGTTGCTGGCCCATCAGTTTCTGTAAGTTGGAGAAGTGTGCTTTCCACCAGCGCTCCACCACATTTCTTGGTTTCATCATCCCCCCGCAAGATGTGGCCATGAATCCCCAGATGCTGGACACTGTGTGTGACTGGCCCCTACCCAAGATGCTTAAGCAGCTTCAGCATTTCCTTTTACATTTACATTTACATTTACATTTACATTTACGGCATTTATCAGACGCTTTTATCCAAAGCGAATTCCATTCCCTACCTACAGGGGGCAGTTTCCCTGGAGCAACTTGGGGTTAAGGGTTAAGTCTTGCTCAGGGACCCAGTGGAGGTGCTGTAGGTAGGATTCAAACCCATGACCGCTTGGTCTGGGGGCAAGTGTCCTACCCACTGAGCTATCTCCACCCCCCAGATGCTTTATCCGGGGCTTCAGTTCAACTACGGCACCTCTTACTGCCCTCACCAAACACTCCATTATACCCTTTACCCTCCGTTCAGAAGCCATCCAAACCTTCAATCATCTCTGTTATCTATTCCCCTCTTCGATGTGGGCGTAGAAGCCATTCTCTCTCAGCGAGGTCCAGATCAGAAACTGCATCCCTGCAACCCCACTCAACAGATATCAATACCAAGTTGGAGAGCCCCGCACCTGTTCTGCCACCTCATCTCTCTCTGGTGGGAGTTAGAAGATAGGGTCCGCCAGAGGCAAACCTTGGAGCCCCAATGGCTGGCACCCTGTCTGGATCTATTCGTACCCACTGGTCTATACCCTCAGGCCCTCCAGTGGGCCCACTCATCCACTGTCGCTGGACATTCAGACTCTACCAGAAAACTCACTCTCCTCCAACATGCCTTCTGGTGGCCCAGAATGGCTGCAGATACCAAAGAATACCTCCCAGTGTGTGCGGTGTGCACCAGGGCCAAGTCCACCAACCAGTCCACTCCCACAGAGCTCACTGTACCTGGTCGCACATTGTGCTGGACTTTGTCACTGGCCTGCCGGACTCAGAGGGAAAACATACCATCTTTACCATCGTCGACTGGTTGTCCAAGGCCATGCATCTAAATCACATGGACCGATTTCATGGGTTCCCCAGGAACATCGTCACAGACAGAGGGTCCCTAGTACTGCCAAGTACTGGAAAGCCTTCTGCTGTCTGATCAATGCCACCACCAGTCTATCTTCCAGTTACCACCCTCAGACTAATGGTCAGACATAGCGGACCAAACAGGAGCGCTTCTTGAGATGTTTCTTCGTGGATCATCAGCACTCCTGGGCCCACTACCTCATTTGGCCTGAGCTGTCCCGGAACCTTCCCACCTCTGGACATTTGAAGTTTGCAACAGTTTCCAGCATCCGGGGTTCGAACATCAAGAACCGGAGGTTGATGTATCATTGGCCCAACAGTTGGTCCACAGGTGCCGGTGGCTCTGACAGCACAGCAAGCCTGCATTGCCATCCAGTGCACCAACGAACACTGCACCACCCCCCTGGGATGATTGTGCCACTTTGGTGACAGGGTTTGGCTCTCCTCCCACAACATTCACCTCCGCACCAAGATTAACATTTTCATTTCCTCTGTTTCCCCAGGACCTTCCCCCTCCTCCACCTAGGATCATTGTTCCTGCATACACTGTCCAGTGGATGCTTGACTCGTGATGCCGTGGCTGTGGCACCCAGTATCTGGTTGACTGGGAGGGCTATGGTCCGGAGGAATGGTCTTGGGTCCACAGTTGCTTTTTTTTTTCGAACCATCTTTCATCCAGGACTACCATAGTCAGGTGTCCTCTCAGCCGGGTCTGACTGGTGAGCAAGGTGCGTGGTTTACAGACTCTCTCGTCTGTGATTGGGTTCTTTCACTATGCTACACTGGGCTTGGTTCAGGTACCTTCTTGTCTGCCTCCATGACAATGTGTTTTTATCCAGTTTTCTTAAGAAAGTGAGCATTTTTACTATATAGATTAAAATATACATTAAAAAAACACAATTGAAAACATATTGAAAATTTAGAATCTGCTCTTTCTGTGTGTGCACCAAGACTGACCTAGAAGGGTTAAGTGCACTTGAGTAGGGATTACAATAAAATGTGCAGGATAATTAAAGGTTGGGAAATGCTAGCGTGAGGTGTCGATTATGGTCTCACACTCATTTTGTCCTGCTCAGGCTCTGTCCTGTTGGAACACCGGTGACGCAGGGTGGGATTGGCTTTGTGCTGTGAGCTAGTGTGGGTGCCACTGATGTGGTGAAATGTTCCCTAAACAAGATGCCAACAGGATAGATGGAAGGGGAAAAAACTGGGGTGTGTTTGTGTGTTTGTCTGTTCTGTTCAAATGAGTGAGCACACTGAAAGAAATGTTCAGGAGAACTCGTCCTTTCAAGGGATTAGGGCATGCATCATAGAGCCCGATCTATTTAGCTGATGATCAGTGCCAGGTTCAGATGCTAATAGCCTATTATAACAACTCAGGCTCTGAAACCTTGTAAGGAGCCAATAAAAAGGTCTGATTTCATGACAACAAAGGTATAACAGAGCACCATATGACATCATTGCAAGTGTATGAAATTTCACATGAACTTTATTATAATTGTGTAAATGTCATATCAAGGTTCAAGGTAACTATTGTTATCAGCAGCTGTGAACATTTACATAGTGTGATGAAACAGCATTTCTCCACAGACCATGGTGAGTCATATAGCAACATTCAACAGAGTGCAAGATACAACAGAGACAATAAAAAGAACACAATAAATAGACTCCACAACAATTTAATGGTAATGTATGTAACAGTTTAGTGTGAATGGGATGCAAACCAGAATGATCAGTGATGCACCATAATTTTGATTATTGCACAGGTAGCAGCAGATATAATTAAGCAAAGTTTGAAGAATGCGATAAACAATACAATAAATAGACAATATATCAATACAACAGCAGTGGGAATGGGATGTAAATGTGTTACGGCGGCAGAGCGGCCACGGGAGGCCGCACTCAGTTTTTGTTATAGAGACTTTTAATTTGAAGTGTGTTCGTGCTCATGTCAGTGTTTGCTCTGTCAGCTGTCTTGTGTTTTAGGTAAATGATTGGGGTTTGTGATTGGTTTGTGTCTGAGACTGTTTGTGTATTTAAGTGCATTGAAGTTATGTTACAGTTGCTGGTTGTCCCTCACTCTGTGTCTCACTTCCCTGCTCCTTGTGTGTCTTAGTTTTAGCTTCGTTTCTGTTAGCCCCTTGTGGCTTTTTGGTTTTGTATTGTAGAGTCTGTGTCCTTTGTAATAAACACCATCTACGGGATGAGCACAGCCCGTCGTGACACTGAGACGATACAGTTAGTTGACAAAATAGCAATGTAACAGTAAAGTTTGAAAGGGATGTAAAACTTGCACCAAATGCTGAGTGGCACTAAATGACAGAAAGTAAAGAGGCCCCTTATAGTCACATGTGAAGTGAAGTAAATGTGATAATCTGGTCATACGTGAACACACCACAGCACACAGTGTAAACAGCACAAAATACTTCCTCTGCGTTTAACCCATTCACCAAGAGAAGCAGGGGGCAGCTACAAACACAGCACCTGGGGAGCAGTGTGTGGGGATGGTACCTTGCTCAGGGTACCTCAGAGGTGCCTAGCGGTCTTGGGAATCAGCAACTTCCTGATCACAGGGCAAGTGCCCTCACCACTAGGCTACAAGCTGCTCTGTGAACACACTACAGCACACAGTGTGAACAATGTGAAATTATTTCTCTGCATTTGACCCCATCACCAAGTGAAGCAGTGAGCTGCCACCAATGAGGTACCTTACTAAAGGGTACCTGAGTGAAGACACTGGCAGTGCTGGGAATCAAACCCAGAACCTTCTGATTGCAGGATGGGCTCCCAGTCGAGGCAACCATCTGAACACTGGCCCTTTGATGCCAGCACAGGCAACATTTAGCTGCTGTAACAGAAAATGTTCTTGAATGGCACTGCTGCCTGAACCCTGCTGCTGATCTGCCACCCCAAAGACTCCATTGAGAGGTTATCATGCATTCTTGAGGGGTACTGTTAGGCTATGCAAAAAAAATATCCAAAAAATGAATGAATGCTAAAGAAAAATAAATTAAGATAAAAAAAAAATGTTGTCTCAAGACATGAACAATTTTTACTATATGACTTAAAATATATGTTTTAAAAAATGTAAAACTTAAAACAGACTGAAAGCCTTTTCCAAAAAAGATGTGTGTACACCATGAGAGACATTTAAATTAGGTGTGCTTTAGTAATTAAAGGTTGGGAAATACTGAGGTAAGGTGAAGATGGTCTCATACTCATCTTGTCCTGCGTTTCATTCATTAGTCAGGAAAGAGGGAGGAAATACTGCTGCAGTGAACAATAATGACACCTCCTCCATCTAGAATATCCCATCCATTTGATTACATGGTCCCAGAGTGTGTCAGGAACCATCCTCTACAAGGGGTCTCACTTTTAGCGCTGTGGGGGATTCTTATGTGCTTGGGTGGTACCCAAGGCAACCCTTCTTTGTTCTTGTTCCATTCACAGCTCCTCTGATGTCTCCAGAAACACACGCCAGAACATGTGTGTGTGTGTGTTTGTGTGTGTGCTATTTAGTGCTTCATTGACTCCTCAGATAATTAGGAGGAAATGGAGGGAAATGCCCCCCCTTAAGAACAATGCACATTAAACTGGTTAGCATCTACAAAGGTGGTCAGTACTGCAACAGAGGGGGCTCTCAGGGGCGATGAAGCATGTGTAACCCAAACCGACTCATGAGCCTTATTCCTCAAACAACGGTGGAGGCTGTAAAAATATTATACATGCCGGCCCCTTTCAAGTAAGAAGGCCAAAGGGCAGGGGCTGTAGGCACTACCTGGGGGCTCTGTGTGCGCGTGCCTGAAATGGAGGATGGGATCCTCTTTCGATTTGTAGTTGTCTGCATTTCTTGCCCATGCTCTTAGGGAGTCTCCCTCTGCACTGCTCATTAGGGAGGCATTTCTGGAGAAGCTGCTTTGGGACAATGACTGTTTTTAAAAGCACTGTTTAAAGAAAACTGAATTGAGCTAAATTGTTCTATAAGCAAAGCTGTAATTGCCCAGGACTCATTTAGATTCGCTGCATCTTGTATTGTGTAAACAATGAGAGATGAATGTTGTTCAACAGAGCTGAATCGGACTGAAGTGGCCACAAACCCAGTATACACAGAGACACATCGTGCATATAATTACCATTAATGCATTCACTTTTTCTCTCTCTCTCTTTCTCTCTCACTCTCTTTGTCTTTCTCTATATCTTTTCTCTTTCACTCTCTCTCGCGCTCTCTCTCGTTCTCTCTTACCCTCTTTCTTCTTTCTGACAGATATGATAGAAATTGAGGAAGGACTGTGGTGTGTGTGTGTGTGTGTGTGTGTGTGTGTGTGTGTGTGTGTGTGTGTGTGTGTGAAAGACAAAAACAATAGAAAGCAAACAAAGACATCAGATGGTTATTATGGGCCAATGCTAGCAAACAGAGCGAGAGATGGGGGGAAAGAGAGAGAGAGAGAGAGCGAGAGAGAGAGAGAGAGAGAGAGAGAGGCACAGAACAAGAGATGCAAATTAGATAAGACAGGATACGACTATTGATCCTTGGTGGGGAATTGTAGTATTGATTGTGAGGGCTGAGAAAGGACGAGAGAGAGAGAGAGAAAGAGAGAGAGAATAGTGGGCTCCATTGGAGATGCTCCCTCCCTGCACGTACACTCCCTCCTGGGGGCCTGGGAGGGGTGGTCTCTCACAAACGCATGGCCCAAATCACACACGCCACATAGCGTCACACGCTGGACATGAATGCGCTTTGTGGATTAGATGAATGTAATCATTGATGTCCGAGTCCGAGCTAATGATGAAGGCGCTCAATGGGCTTTAATGCTTTTCTGCAGGGGAAGGTCTGGCACCCTGGCTACTGGAAACAGACTCTAAACCCACTCTCTGCGCACACACACACACAAGGCCATTCAGGGGCACAGTTCAGTTTTCACATAAATCATCATGACACGGTCCCTTTCTCAGCATCTTCACTTAAAGTAAGCTGGGCCACACACTAGCACTTTCACCCTGTCATCATTTCACTCTGTCATCATCAAAGAGCTGAGTAGTTCAGAAAACAGTTGCTTTTTCAGTTTTTAATCTGAAATCAAAAATTGAATCAGAAAACTTTATCGATCTCAAAGGAAATGGCTTAAGTTCTACATGCAAATATTGAGAATGCCTGAAAATGAGGTTGGTGTAGTGGATAACACCAGTGCAGGACGAGAAGCTCAGTTTCTCGTCCTGCTCTACCAGCAAGATCCCTTGGGCAAGACTAGTTAGAATGGCTAGGTGCAGTGATAAGCTGTTCAAAATTCAATTTAAGATCTGATTGAACAAAACAAGACATATTTTTTGTATTGTGCATGCACTTGTACATAAATTGAATATCCATTTTCCTTGTACCTAAAATCACCCAGTACTCAGTTAGAAACACCATCAATTATGGCTCCCCCTTGGTGGTGGAGGTAGCTCAGTGGGTAGGATACTTGCCTCTGGACCAAGAGGTCATGGGTTCGAATCCTATCTTCAGCATATCACCACTGGGTCCCTGAGCAAGACCCTTAACCCTAAGTTGCTCCAGGGAGACTGTCCCCTGTAATCAAGGGAATGGAAGTCGCTTTGGATAAAAAGCGTCTGCTAAATGCCGTAAATGTAAATGTGGTGTACAGCTGGGACCGTAGCCACCTGTTTATCATCAATTTGAGTTAGGCTTCGGTGTCACCCTGATCAAATGACCAGACCACAAAGTCCTGCCTGAAACACCTGTACCAGCACCATACACTATGATTAGCATGAGGACTATCCAAATACCATCTGGTCATTGGAGTTCCTATGGTAACCACTTAATAGTGTTGGATGAGGCAGAGATGGGTGACTACAGTCCATAACTGTAGGCAAAAGTCCACCTACATGGTAGATGTTTGCCAAAAAAGTGTGTGTTTTCTCCTGTCTGCGTTTCTGTAGTCTTGTGGTGATTCTGTTTTTGTTCTTTGTGGGTCTGTTTTTGTTCTTGTGTTGCACAATGGTCCTTGAGGAACATTGTTTAATTTCATTTTTGGCTGTGTATATGGCTGGAATTACAATAAACCCACTTGACTTTACTTGACATGCTTTGACAATAAGTATAGGTATAAGATACCATAGTGTATATTTAACTAGTTTGTCTTCATTGTCAGGTACTTAATGTCCAGTCTGGATGGTTTCCATTAGCATGATAAATCTCTTCATTCAATCCCAAACATTAATTATGCTGCATCCTTTTTTATTTCCCTGCTCCGCCTCTTCCCTACCCTGACATTAAAACTAACATTGTCCCATTGTTCCCCATGGCTCTTGGTGAAATGTCAGAGCCTCTTTTCACCAGACCCAAATTCCACCACTCCATCCAGTTTTAGCGTTGGCCCTGGACGAGGACCCTATTTGTGTGGCGTCGTGTTTCATTTGAATATCAAAGCCTGTGAGAAGGTGGCCAGACGCTTAAAGACCCATTTTTGTTTGGACTTCTTCTGGAAAACGTGACCGCTAACGTGTCTTTGGTCAGGGAGTGGGTCAGGGGAAACAATGTGCGCCTTTGTCGTGGGCACGACAGTAATCTTTTTTTCATTGATGGACAGATTAGACAAGCCGCATATTTGCATTTCATTGCATGCCTTCCTCTCTATTTCTGAAGTCTATTAATGAAAAGTTAATCGCTGCCCCACCATGTTTATTGTGGTGGAGCTCTATAGCTTTCAAGCAGTCCATAGCTGGTAGTTTCCCCATCCCGCAGTTTTGAAGTAGCAAATCCGACCAGCCCAAGCAGTAAGAAAAAAAATAATTAAAATCCGACTCTGCTGACCTACTGCTGCAGTCTATGGCGATCATTAACGACAAAACAAACAATATGAATTAGAAGTTTCTTTCTTTGAAGCTGATCAAGAAATAGGCTTTAGAAAAGGTTGGAGCAACAATAAGTATTCCTATAAAGTAAAGAAGATAAGCTTATTTCTTTCCAAGCTCTTTCTGCCAGTTTACAATCCTAAGTTGTGTCAGTTGGGTCATTTGTGGCATAGTTTTATATTATGTCATATTAGAGTAGGTCATATCACACAGTATATGTCTTTAGCACTGACATGTAGGGGGTGGGTGTATGTGGATGTGACTCTACAGAAATGTTATAATGAAAGATTCCCATTCAATACAGTCTGATACTGTCACGGCTCGGCCAAGGACCACTGTTTTGTTTTTGTTTTGGGGGCTTTTATTTTGGCATTCTTGTATGGTTCGTGTTCTGTATCTAGGTGTCTCGTGTTTAGTTTAAATGATTATGTTCTGTGATTGGTTTATGTCCGTGTCTGTTCATGTATTTAAGTTCTGTTCTTGTGGGCCGTCATTATCGGTCCATCGCCTCATTTATATTCCCAGCCTCGTTTTCATGTATCGGCCATCGCGCCAGGTTTTTGTTCACGTTCACAATCACGTTCATGTCACAGCAGTGGGTTCACCCCTGCATCCATGACAGATGGACGATCAACCCAACGCCAACACAGCTGCACAAGAGAGAGGCGAGGAGGCAGTGAACCCTTGCGACCGTGCTACGCACCCCAACATCAACACAGCAGCACGAATGAGACGTGAGGAGGCTGTGGACCCTTGCGACCGTGCTGCAAACACGTGCTCCGGTGAGAAGGTGGATCACCCGCGTCCCGTACCAGCACCCCAACTTCGTCACCCTCCCCCCAGACCCAAACAACACCAGTTGCACTTCCCGGAGCAGCCACCCACTCCAGCACCACGGCTAAATCCCTCAGCAAGCAGGCTAGCACATGGTAGCACAGTTAGCATAGTGGCTAGCCTAGTATGGAAGACAGTAGATAGTAGGGGACAGCAGAACCTCTTAGACCCTTTAGATGAAGGCTAGGGCAAGTTAGGGAGACGCTCATTCCCCTACCTGGTTCATGTGAGTCTCACGCTAGTGCGGAAGCCTATACAGGCTACGTAGCACCAGGACTAGCCTGGTTAGTTGGGTTTTTGGGGGGTTTAGCCACAGCTATTCGCTTGGCAAATAGGCCAGGGGAGGCTGGTGATGGGAGGCCATCACCTCCAGAGGGGGGAAACCCTCCTATATATTTTTGGGGGAGCGTACTGGGGTCTGGGAGAGTGGGGGTGGGGTTTCGGGGGTTGGGGGGTCCGCTAGTGGGGCTAGAGCTAGGCAGAGACCCACTAGCGTCGGTCTCGAGCAGGACTGGAGCGGAGGGCTCAGTGAGAGCCAGGACAAGACCCGCAGAGAGGGTCTCGAGCAGGACTGCAGCGTCCAGGGGTTCGCACCTGCATCGTCCGGGCTGGAGGGGTTATGATTATGTTCTGTGATTGGTTTATGTCCGTGTCTGTTCATGTATTTAAGTTCTGTTCTTGTGGGCCGTCATTATCGGCCCATCGCCTCATTTATATTCCCAGCCTCGTTTTCATGTATCGGCCATCGTGCCAGGTTTTTGTTCACATTCACAATCATGTTTCTGTTTAAACAAAGAGCCTGAAGTCATGGATGCCTGCATGCCTCATATCTGGGATTCCAGGGGTAAATCACGGCAGCCATGATATACTAAAATCAAGACAACATGCTTTGAGTTTTGTTTTATCAAAACCTAGTGATCCTTCATGACACTTTCTGGCCCGCTAACTGCTGGCAATGTACAGGGTTTATGCACAGCTTTGGCTTTGAGATATGACACGAAATATGAAGCACTATTATTTACAGAGCTTTAATTACAGGTTCCATTGTCACAATAATGCATAATTTGTGTGGCTATTATTCTAGATTCCATACTATAAAAATAATCTTGATAGATAGAGGATGGGCCATTGTGCTTTAATTTCAGCCATTCCCTGAGCTCACTCAACCAGGGCTCCTGAGGAATACCCTGATAACTTCCACTGTGTCAATTTAGCTCATATGGTTAAGCCCAGTTCACTATGCCGGTCCCCAGGATGCTTCCCACTCAGCAAAATCACTATTAAATCTTTCACACTTTCTGGGTTGTTTCCGGACACAGATTAAACCTTGTCCCAGATTTAATTACACCATCAAGCGGTATTCTCTCCTGGAAGACCCCTCCTGATCCGCAACTAGATGTGATCTGTGAGCGGAAACCCAGCTCCTGGTGATAGGAGACACGGAATGATCTGCACTGCGGGAACTAGCGGTCAAGCACACAAAAATCAAAGAGACGCCAAATGTCAGGGTCAAGGGTCAAATGTTTTATACCTTGCCTTTTGGACCATGGAAGTGACCTTGCAGCGTTATTATCTATGCAAATCCTGTGAGAAATGTGGCCATTGGGACCAGTGAGAGTGAATTACTCTTGTCAGAAAGTGGACAGTGTGAGAGAATGTAGAGTACAGCCATTAAACTATAAACAATCCTGAAGACTAAAATTGCTTTTCTGTATTTGATGAAGTCCAGTTGATAAACATCCTGCTTTTGCATGAGTCTACCGCACCCTCCTGGCATGGGAAACAGCGGGACACTCCTAACACCAGCCCCTGGGATCATAGGCATAATTTTAGGCTGGGGACATAAGTCCCAAACACATGGAGTGCATGATTTTGTCCCTATCATTTAAAATGTTAGATTTCTTTCATAGTCTGTCATGATCTTTACATAATAGCTTGCTGAAACAAGGCCAGATATGCCCCTAAGACCATATAGAAATTTGCGGTTGCTAAATTTTTATGATCATAAAATAAAAACAGGGTGATCATGGAAGTACTAGCTAAACCAAAAGGGAATCTGATTTAAAGGCCTAATGATTTTTATGGGAGAAAAATGTCTACAAATTTCTCTTTCACTTTTATACAGCAGAAGCTTTTTTTGTTATGGTGATAATGATAAAATATTGGTAAATATAAAAATATGTTTATGGACTATTTTGTCTTGTACCACATTGGATGTAGTTCTTCTTTTGTTCAAAACCTTATCTCAAAAATACATCAAACAGTTTCAGACGTCATATCTGTAATACATATATCATATCTGTAAAATGCAATTTCATTTTAATAACATCCTGTAATGGAGCTTTTAATGGCTGGTTCCTATCACCACCACTGTGGTGTCTAGAACAGAACGTTTCACCTCAGGCCACTCAGAATGATTTTGTAGCTATTTAATTCTGCAGATATCTTTTTAATCAGGCATATGTTTTGCTTAAAAACGGATTTGATTAGGGAGATGTAGTAGAAGTGAGAACACCACAAAAATATGAAGAAGAGCAGTGATTCTCCAAAACCAAAATTGGGAATTTCTCAGTATAGGATTAAGCCTAGTCTTTTCATTGGAGAAGCCCCATTCTGAATGCTATGTGGTCCAACACTAGTTGAGGAAACCAACCTTTAATCTCATGCGTTTTCTAGTGCATCTGTTAAAGAGAAACCTGCATGTTCCTGAAACCAAAGCTGATCACTGATTCTAAGTTAAGACAGGTTCTTAAGCATCTTCAAATGATAAGTTGTTGAAATGTTTCATGGCACCCATCATTATGCAGCAACAAACCTGAGAAAATATTAGTGGGGTATAATTGCAATGCTTAAAAAATCATTAAAATAATGCATTATTTCCATTTCAGACCATTTTATTCCCATTTAAGACCATTTTATTCCCATTTCAGATGCTTCGGCCATGAATCATGGTTGCCTTGTCCAGCTCTTTCCAATGGATAGTCTCTATTTTATGAAGCTCTTCCAGAACATACAGAGTGGCCTGAGGAGGACTGCTGGAAGGAGCATATGATTACTTGCCCTCTTTAAATTCTGGTGAAGAGGGTTTTTTCTCGCTTCCACAGGGCTGCCAGCCCTTCCCCCTGGCTTTGTTGTCTTTGTTCTCCCCGTCTAGACAAACTGTGGTGTGTGACTTTCGAAATGTTTGAGTTCCTCCTCACAGCGACTCGTGGGAAAACGTCAAAAGACAGCAAAGTTCAGGAGGCAGCATTCATTCAAACAGCCTGTAAACTTTCTCCTGATATTTCATTTATAGTTTTGTGTGTATGTGTGTGCATTTTAAAAGGCCATGTTCTTTCAAGCTGCTGCTCATGAGCAGAATTTATAATGCCAAATGTGAATTCATGACTAATTTTCTATTTACACACGGGCGCAGACTGCTTCCATATTCATAAAAGTGTACGGCATTTCTGATTACAGGGCAATTTTTTTTTACTGTTGTTAGAGGAGCCATAAACAACCTTTTTTGTTTTTTTTGCTTTGAAACCCATTCTTGGCATTCATAAAACCAACATATTTCATTTTTCGGTCGCAACCTTTACACAGATGTTTATTGCTACAGTGCCTTTGAGACTGATATATGTAAATGACCTCTGTTGTGATTGGCTGTCCTGTATGGTGCCTTGACAAACTCCTCCCTTTTTGTAAATGGGGGGACTGCAAAAGGTTGAATGGGACATATGTTATTGTGACATCACAAAAACAGCTAATTCAAACAAGCTGTTCTTGCAGCTAATTTGTCACATATAGAGAGTGGTGGACTGGAAAGTGATTTAAAACTGTGTTTATGTACTATTAAAGCTCTTTTTCACTTCAAAACGGTGAAGAACAATTGGTTTTATTTGATAGGAATCTTTTTAACTCAAATCTGGTGTACTAGTGTACACGCTAAGTGTTAGACTGACTGTGCAAGTACATCAGATATATTTCCTGCTTAATTTGAGGCCATTTTCATGTTCAGATAACCTGTTTTAGAGTTTGATAATATGTAGTGGCTAAGTCTCTCCCTCTCTCTGTTACTCCCTTTATGGATAAAACAGAAGGTTCTTCAGATTTGAACAGCAGGCTATCGTGTCCCATCAAGAGGCAACATGCCGCTGCAGTGTTCCTTCTTGTTATTTGGGCAAAATACCCGCCTCTGCATTCTGCAGCATTGTGCTTGATGTCTAGAAGGAGAGATAAATGTGGTCATTAGAATTCTGGTTCTTTTTTCTAAGCTGTGTGGTGCACTGGGGTTGAGGATGTTGAGGCCCTGATGCCTATCTGCTGCTGATGAATTCACTGATAGAGCGCAGGGTCACTGTCGCAATCTCGCAGAAAGTGGATGAGTTCTTTCAAAAGACAACTGTGAGGTTTCAGTGTCTGGGTTGCGCAACTAGCTGTAACTTTGAGAGAAATCTGCAGAGGGTTTCAGAGCTTGCAAACATCTCATCTACAAACCCTACATCATTTACAAACCCACCAAAACCCACAGAACCCTCGTCATTCCCAAATAACTCAAACCCCACAGACCCCTCATCATCTAGAAAAACCCCAAACCCCACAGACCCCTCATCTACAAAACCCCCAAACCCCACAGACCCCTCATCATCTACAAAACCCCCAAACCCCACAGACCCCTCATCATCTACAAAACCCCCAAACCCCACAGACCCCTCATCATC